>JAEIFT010000784.1:0-47500 GCA_018904225.1 Lordiphosa mommai
CCTCCCTTTGCGACGACCCATTTCATCATTGCCTTTGCCATTATTCACTTTTGTTTTGTTTTCCTTCGTTATGTTCGAGAAAATATTTATTTTTATTTTTATTAGTTTATAACAACATTACATTTACTTTGGAGTGCTCCACACACACACACACACACACATACCAAGGCATCCACATTTACATAAATACAAATACTACAAATACTACGAAATCCAACAACAGCCAAATTGAGCCCCAAGAGCATGAATGTATTTGTGTGTGTGTGTGTGTGTGTGTTACTCGTTGGAGGGGGAGTAAGAGTGAGAAGAGAGCAGAAGTATGCTTTTAAATGTGAGGGCGCACTCACTCACACAAGTGCAAAAGAGATGGAAATAACAGTTGGATACGAAAATTCAAAGCAAAGCACAAGTGAAAGAATAGTAAACAGCATTTTGTACAGTGGAGCAACTTATTGTTGTCGTTGTTGTTGTTGTTGTCGTTGGATGATTTGTTTGTGATTTTATCATTAAACATTTTTTTTAATCCAACTTCCAGCTAACAAGGGGATTAAGGGCCGATTTCTCATCTCCCACATAAACTAACAAATAACAAAGCCTTGGAAAAATTATTTTATTATTCCAAAAACAATTGTTTCATACTATAGATGTATATCGGAAAAATATCCTGACTAGAGGTGCGCGCGTGACGTGAATTTTAACGTGTCACGACATGTCACAATGTGATCGTGAGAAAACACAGACTTTCGTGCGTGTGTATTCGTGATCCGTGCGTGATTCGTGCGTGTTAAAGTTAATCAACGTGATTATAAGTCACACAGTATACACGAAATGTTTTTTCATTATATTTGATTAAATAGTATTACTCCTAAAACTGATTAGAAACAGCTGCTCCATTCAAAAGGCGCAGTGTGCCCAAGAAACCCAAAATCCGCAAAAACCCTCTTTTAATCGTGCATGAATCGTGCGTGACGCAAAACGCTCTAAAAATTGTGTGCGTGAATCGTGCGTCAAGAGATTTTTATTTCGTATCGTGCGTTACGTGAAGGAAAAATCCCTCACTCGCGCACCTTTAATCCTGACCTCCCAATAACAACATTCTAGTCCCTCAATAATATCGAAATCTCAACATGGCTTCTGTATTTACTTGAATTTACAACTCTTTTCAACAATGGATTTGTCCATAAGCGACATATCGACGTAATTTACACAGATTTAAGCCAGGTGTTTGACTCAGTCAATCTCTTTAAGCTTTTCATTGTGCTTGCTCGGCTTCCCCCAATCCTTCTCTCAAGATAGTAACAAAGAAAGGGTTCAGCTACCACGAGAACATAAGTGTGTAGAAGCCGTTAAAATTTGCTCAGAGAAAAAGTTCCGCCGACCACCTCAATCCGTTCTTAACTCGGATAAACTTAGAATTTCGGTCTGATTTTCACAGTATATTCTCAAGACTTGCCAGAAAGACCGTTACCAGACTACTACCTCAAACAGTTCTCTTTAATCAGACTCTTTCAGTACTCTCTGGGGTTCCCCAAGGTAGTCACTTGTAACTCCCCTTACCGTTAAACATTTTCATAAATAACATCCCGCATCTCTCATTCGCATATTCAGATGACCCGGCAACTCCTATGTCGGATCCGGTCGGATCGAATAACTATATCATATAGCTGCCATAGGAACGATCGGTCAAAAAATAGTTTTAGTTGGAAAAACTTCACCAATCTTGGTTTATATTAGTTTCATACACTTCCACATTATTCCTGAAAAATTTATCAAAATCGGATGACTATAGCATATAGCTGCCATAGAAACGGTGGGTCAAAAAACTAGTTCTAGTGAGAAAAACTTTTTTGTTTTCCATCGTAGCGTCACCAATCTTGGTATATATTAGTTTTATATGCTCTTACATAGTTCTGGAAAAATTTATCAAAATCGGATGACTATAGCATATAGCTGCCATAGAAACGGTCGGTCCAAAAACTAGTTCTAGTGAGAAAAACTTTTTTGTTTTCCATCGTAGCGTCACCAATCTTGGTATATATTAGTTTTATATGCTCTCACATAGTTCTGGAAAAATTTATCAAAATCGGATGACTATAGCATATAGCTGCCATAGAAACGGTGGGTCAAAAACTAGTTCTAGTGAGAAAAACTTTTTTGTTTTCCATCGTAGCGTCACCAATCGTGGTATATATTAGTTTTATATGCTCTTACATAGTTCTGGAAAAATTTATCAAAATCGGATGACTATAGCATATAGCTGCCATAGAAACGATCGGTCAAAAAACTAGTTCTAGTGGAAAAACTTTTTTGTTTTCCATCGTAGCGTCACCAATCGTGGTATTATGCTTTCACAACATAATTCTGGAAAAATTTATCAAAATCGGATGACTATAGCATATAGCTGCCATAGAACGGTGGGTCAAAATTCCAGGAGAAAAACTTTTTGTTTTCCATCGTAGCGCCCCCCAATCGTGGTATATATTAGTTTTATATGCTTCCACATACAAAAATTTATCAAAATCGGATGACTATAGCATATAGCTGCCATAGGAAACGATCGGTCCAAAAAACTAGTTCTAGTGAGAAAAACTTTTTTGTTTTCCATCGTAGCGTCACCAATCTTGGTATATATTAGTTTTATATGCGCTTTCACATTAGTTCTGGAAAAATTTATCAAAATCGGATGACTATAGCATATAGCTGCCATAGAAACGGTCGGTCAAAAAACTAGTTCTAGTGAGAAAAACTTTTTTGTTTTCCATCGTAGCGTCACCAATCTTGGTATATATTAGTTTTATATGCTTTTACACAATTCTGGAAAAATTTATCAAAATCGGATGACTATAGCATATAGCTGCCATAGGAACGATCGGTCTAAAAACTAGTTCTAGTGAGAAAAACTTTTTTGTTTTCCATCGTAGCGTCACCAATCTTGGTATATATTAGTTTTATATGCTTTCACATAGTTCTGGAAAAATTTATCAAAATCGGATGACTATAGCATATAGCTGCCATATAAACGGTCGGTCCAAAAACTAGTTCTAATGAAACAATGTTTACAACAAAAAAAAAACTTATTTTATTCTTACGGAAGAACCGAAAAAAAGCTGATCCTGAACCAAATATATCAGATCGATTTGACAAAAATTAATAGATATTCTAACGATCAGACCTTTTGCTTATCTTATCTAGTGGTGGTTGTGTGCGACAGGCCGAAAATCGGCAGAAAGTATAATGTTGTTTGGTTCAATATAATGAAATACTCGATTTCAAAGTTTATTGAATGATTCACAAAAGGCTAGAAGCTAACCAATCATTTGGAAAATTTCTCACAGATTACAGAAACAAAATCGTGTTGAGGTTTCCCAAATTTGGCTATCGCTTTTCAGAAAAATTGAAAAAAACCCTTTAATGAAAACTTATCGTTCATTGCTAACAAGTAGTTCAAACCCTTTTTTGGATAAACCTTGAATATCACTAAAACTTAACCAAACAAAAATCATTGGTTAATTTTTGTTTGAAGAGTTGAGACTACCTTAAAATGTGGCTTCCATGATTTGCTGTTAATTTGAGCCCCAAGGTCTTATTGAACTAAGTTTAAAGTTGAATTAAATATCTTTTGATTTACGTTTCCCCCCCTCTTGAGACCACCCCCCTTTCAATAAATTGCTTCCTTTTGCCAGTGCATGTAAATTCCTTTTTTATTTCCATTTTTGGGATTTCCTTGTTATTGTTGTCGTTTTTTTTTTTATGCACTTTTAATTAATTTCGCTTGTATGCAACTCAATTAAAGTTTTTATCACCCTTAATTGAGTTTACGACATGAATGAATTTTGGCTAGGGGGGAAGGGAAGGGATATTCTCTTTTTTTCTCTTTTATATCCTTCCTTTCTCTCTCACACTTGTGCACTGAAATTTTGGTTACGTTGTTGCCTTTTGTTTCGTTTGTGCCAATTTCATTAATAAAATCATTTAAAGTGGAGTGAAGGGGGGAGAGGGGGAAAAAAAAGCTATTTTTATTTGATTAGTAAAACTATGTGTGTGCATGTGTGTGTGTGTGCGTGTGTGTCGCAAGAGCAACAAAATGTATAACATAAATTTGTTGCTAAAAATGCAGCTCTATAGACCAACCAGCGTCGTCGTCGTCGTCGTCAGTTCCTTGCCTCAGTTGTGCTCCCCCTCCCCTCCCCCTGCTTGCAACGTTTTTAGTTTGGCCCACCTAAATATGTATAGTTGTACAATGTACAACTACATACATACAAACTTATGTTATGTATGTATAGATAACTCTCTCTTGTTGGGGCTCTCTCTGTCCGTGTTTGAGTGTATGTGTGTGTGTGTGTGTGTTTGAAACAGGTACATAACAATAATAAAACGAACTAAATATTTACGTCAGTGTGTGTGTGTGTGTGTGTAGCAACTAAAGTCGAATAAATCAAGACGAAAATGCATTAAAATTGGTCCAAAGTTGAATTTCAAATACTCTGAATCGATCCAAAAGATACATATTTCTTATATCTAGGGAGATATTGTATAGGAATTCATTTTTAAGTTGTAAAAATTAAATGTTATTTTAATATTTTTAAAGAAATTCCCTCTGTATTGCTTAAAAATTCATTTTCGAAATAAAATCTATTTTCTGTAATGCTTTATTCGCTCGAATTTTTTAGTTGTAGTTTCAAAAAGAAATTAAAACCGCTCGCAAATTATGACTGTTTTGGTTCAAGAAATTACAGAGGTGTAAAAACAATCGGTTTGGTATTTAATCTGGACCTTTGGACCCTTTTGGTGCTAACTGAGAAGCTTTTTCGATTTAGTTCTCCGGTTTCCGTTTTCGAATTTTGAAACATTTTACTTTCTTATCTAAAATTACTTTACTTTCATAGTTTTAAAAAAAGAATTCCTAGACAACATTTAAGCTTTAAGATCTTAGTTATAATTAACGAGAAGGCAAAGCTAACTTCGACTGTGCCGAAGTTTTAATACACTTGAAAAACTTTACTCCAACTGGTTTAACCTGTAAAAATATATAGCATATAGATATCAGATATTTAAAATTTTTAAATCATTGATAATAAAAATTGGATACCATAAAAAAAACTTTTCTTAGTAAAACACATTTTCCGACCGATCGGTCCTATGGCAGCTATATGCTATAGTCATCCGATTTTGATAAATTTTTTCAAAAATTTGTGAAAGCATATAAAACTAATATCTACCAAGATTGGGGACGCTACGATGGAAAACAAAAAAGTTTTCTCTAGAACTTGTTTTTTGACCGACCGTTTCTATGGCAGCTATATGCTATAGTCATCCGATTTTGATACATTTTTCCAGAATTATGTGAAATCATATAAAACATATCATATACCAAGATTAGTGACGCTACGATGGAAAAAAAAAGTTTTTCTCACTAAAACTTGTTTTCCGACCGATCGTTCCTATGGCAGCTATAGATATGGTCATCCGATTTCGATCAATTTTTTGAAATTGTGTGGAAGCATAAAACAGATATATACTACGATTGGAGACGCTACGATGAAAAACAAAAAGTTTTCCCACAAGACTTATTTTCGACCGACCGCTTTATATGGCAGCTATATGATATAGTCATCCGATTTTGATCAATTTTTCCAGAATTATGTGAAAGCATATAAAACTAACATACACCAAGATTTGTGCCGCTACGATGGAAAACAAAAAAGTTTTTCTAACTAGAACTAGTTCTTAGACCGATCGTTCCTATGGCAGCTATATGATATAGTCATCCGATCCGGCCGGTTCCGACATATTAGTTGCGTGCAGTAAAAAGAAGACTCTGTGCAAAATTTCAGCTCGATAGCTTTAAAACTGAGAGACTAGTTCGCGTAGAAACAGACAGACGGACGGACGGACAGACGGAATTGAACTCAGCTCGTCGTCCTGATCAAGAATATATATAGTTTATGGGGTCGGAAATGAATATTTCTATGCGTTACAAACTTCTGGGCAAAATTAATATACACTTTTCAAGTGTATAAAAAGGAATTGAAACCGCTCGCATATTACGACTATTTTGGTTCAAGGAATTACAGAGGTGTAAAAACAATCCGTTTGGTATTTAAGCTGGACCTTTGGTCCCTTTTGGTGCTAACTGAGCAGCGTTTTCGATTTAGTTCTCCAGTTTCCGTTTTCGAATTTTGAAATATTTTACTTTCTTATGTGAAATTGTTTACTTTTCTTTCATAGTTTTGAAAAAGAATTCCTGGACCACATTTAAAGAGCTTTAAATATAATAAAAAGTGAAATAAGTTCCATAAGTTCTAGGATAGGACTGGAAAATCAGTGCTTTATTCGATGGGCTTCCCTGCCATCTGGACATTCACGGAACTCAAAGTTATAGCCGGCTTCCTGCCAAGTTGGATTATGCCTAACCCTGAAAGTTCATAGATAGTTTGATGTACATGCATTTTGGTATGGAACGATGACCTTTCAGGGTAAAAAGTACGACAGAATATTATGAAAATTGTTCCATAGGAATGCAGACTGAAGAAGGCAATATTTAGAGGTCGAAGGGCCATTACTAAAGAGATACGGAACCACTTATCTGCAACTGCATTCCGATAGCTCACTTTTCCTTAAGAAGGATTCGTAAGACTGTCGTTTGGCAAGCACTTACAGAGTTCAAGGTTTTTCCCAAAACCTGGAGGTTTGAGAAACCGATCTGCGAACCGAAACCATAGATCCTTCACGGGTTTAAACCCCAAATCAACTTGATTCAAAATTTTGCAGGTTTGCAGCCTTAGTCAAAATGAATTTAAGGGGGTCTTCTTCCTTCGAAAAGTATTTTTTTGTGGTTTTTTGTTTTGCATTATTATTATAGCTACAGCGAATGACCTGACCCATCAGTTCGACGTTTTAGCCGGTCAAAAAGTCGCTTGTGTGACGTGGTATGTATAAGAGCTCGCATTGTCATGATGGTTTGGTTTTTCAAATTTCTTCGAAGACTGCCGTCATAAAATGGTCATGTACCACTCAAAATTGATCGTCCTACGTTGCCCTTTTGGTCGAAAAAACTTACGACCATTTGCTTTGCAGTGTTTCGTGCGCGAACATCTTTTGTGGGATTTGGCTTGTCTTGGAACACCCACACAGTCCGGCTCATACGCATATACCCATGATTCGTCACCTGTGACGAACTCATAAACGTCTTTTGAAGCACCGCGATCGGTTTTTTTCAGCATTTCTTTGCACCAATCCACACGAGCCTTTTTTTAAGCGAATTCATCGCGAACAAAACTTTTTACGGCAAGGGGTCTTTGTAAAATCTTACATATGCTGGTGGAACTAATGTTTAAGAATGCCTCAATCTCCAGGTATATTACATGACGATCTAGCATTATCAGTAGGGGCACAGCATCGATGTATTCTACCACAACAACCGATTTTGGACGTCTTTTATGGAATTCGTCACTGAGCGAACTACGAAAACGATTGAAATCACTATACCAGCGATATACAGTGGTTTTTGATGCTGCTTTATCGACGTACTTTTGTACGTACTTTTTGTGAGTTCTTCGACATACTCTTGTTGAGATAATCCACGTCGAAAGTGGTGAAAAATAATCCAACGAAAACTTTCTCTGGAAATTGATGTTTTTAACTCACTGTAAACGATACAAATAGAGAGACCGTTTAAAAAATGTCAAACTTTATTACCTGATTTGACCTATTGGCATTAGTGTTACCAGTTCCCGACCTATAAATATTACCCCACGTATGTCTTAAGCCTGTGAACCGGTTCGAAAGCGTTTGAAAATTGGTTATCATCAGGGTGTCAAAAACCGGAACCGTATACCGAAAAGAACCGATTGAATCTCAGAACCAGAACCGTAACCGGAACCGATATTATTAATTCTTTGGGAACCGGTATTTCGGAACCTTTATTTTTGGAACCGAAATCACCGAAAAGAACCGAAACATTGTACCGGTTGCATCTATTTTGGTTCAATAATTTCCAAATATTATTAATTTATCCTTTATTTTTGCAATTACAAAGGAAATGAATTAATAATTGGACCAAATGAGATTAACCTAAGAGCAGGGATAAATTGTGATCGGTAAAATGATCTCCATTCTGTGTATTTGACACTCCATCAGAAATCATAGAAATCAGATTACTCTTCCAGTTACAAAAGTAATATTGGGGCCTTTTTTCCCGGGTAAGGTTAATTGTGTTTAATTTTCCTTCTTTATAACGACTTTCTGTTGTGCAGGTTGCTACCCGTTCTATTATATCTTCGGATTTAAGGATTTTTAAATTATACCGGTACATACCGGTACGTACCGGTATACCGAAATAAAAACCAGGATACCGATACGGACCCGAATACCGAAATAAACTAGAACCTTAACAGAACCTTTTACCGAAACATTAGTTTTGGTACGTACCAGAACCGGAACCGAAATTCGATTCGGTTTGATTCCCTGGTTATCATCCATATCTGAGTAATTTTTTAAGCTATTAACTGGAAATTTATGTTGATATTATGATTACCCTGATTAAAAACCGGTTCCGAAGCAGTTGGAAACGGTTTAAAAAGTGCTTCAGAGCCATAAATAAGGCTGAGCTCACACTGCCATCACGTTGTATTGTTTCAAATGTCGAATGACAAGCTATTCACAATGAAAACTAGTCATTATAAGGGCCTACTAGATTGTCATATCTCATTCGTCGAACAGTGTGAACCCAGCCTAAGAAATTATTTAAGCTATGAACTTGAAATTTGGGCTGTAGTAATAGCGAACTAGTTCCGCCTACCCATTCGCTGGATCCAAAAAAAATATGTCCTTCACTGAGAATGGCAAGGGTATATTAAACTTCGGTGTCTTGACTCGAGTGCTTCAAGAATTTCGTTAAGTCAACATACTAAAAGTACGTTAATAGTGGCACACACACACACACACACACATGCACACGCACTCACACTCACACTTAAGATAAAATTAATTAGAACACAAATAAAATGTAATTAAATATGGTCGCTCACTATTCGCTCTCTCTTTATCTTGCTCTTACCTCATACACACACACACACACACATATACAAATATTTAGTTATGTTTTTTGTTTTTTTGTGTTATCTGCATATCTAAATTTACAACAATTTTATTGACAATTAAAACGCAAGGGTAAATGGCGTTGCCAGCTAGTTGAGAAAAGTGTGTTTACTTTGTGTTTTGTGTTATATTTTTAAGGGAGAGAGTATTTAAAAAGCTTTTTAAATCCTTTCAGGGTTGCAGCGCTGTCTTACTCTATTGTTTGCCGTCTCCCTCTGGCATACAGTGGGTGGACGGGCTCCCCCTCCCTCCCTCCCCAACAACAACTACAAATCGCTGCAAATATACAAACTCACACAAAAATACATACAAACATAATGGCAACTTTGTGTGTGTGTGTGTGTGTGGAATGGGGAAAAAGTAGCACAAATTGTGTGCGCTGTTTTAATTTCTCTTCCTCTTCTACGGCCAACCTCCCTCCGCCCCCCCCTTTTTAGGTTGTCATCGTTGTTGTTTTAGTGTTGCTTGTTTTTGCTATTTTTTGCCATCTTTGTTGGTGTGTGTGTGTGTGTGTGTATGTTTGCTTTGCGCTAATCGTTTGCGTTGGCAGCGCAGTCAGCTGCTCTGTCTCTGTCGCCTAGCTGTCTGCTCAGCTGAAGCTCTCCCCTCTCTCTCTCTCTCTCTCTCTTTCTTTCTTTCTATTTTTTTTTTGTTGTCGCTCTAATTGCATTAAATTGTTTGGAAAATCATAATCAGTAATTGTATTTGATGACAGTTATTTTTTGTGAGTGTATGTGTGTGTGTGTGTTTAATTAAAGGAAATTGTTGTTCTAATTGGGTCTTTAGTAAATAAACAAACGGGAATCGTTTTCCAAAGAGCCTGGCAACGCTTTAAAATCGTTTTTCTCACCCACCCACCCACATTTCATGTTTTGCTGTGTAAAAGGAAATGGGTGGCACGAGACGGAAGTTGGTAATTTATTCTCCTACTAGCGATATAATTCATGCACAGTGGTTTTTATTTAATAATATACAACAAAATTTTTAAAAATTGACAGTGGGTTAAATTTATGTTTTTTATCTAAGAGGAAGTGGACCAGATTGCTAGCTACCTACAGACAGGGGCATGCAAATAGCACAAAATGTACATAACAGGAAAAAATATTGATTCTTCCCCTTAAGAAAACTGTAGGTATGCCCATGGCTACGTGCAGGCTCATCACCAGTTGAAAAACACCTCAAATATCCCACAATTTTGGAGTTAGGTTGCTCGAACCTTCTAGACATATATTCCTCTCATCATTACTTATCGAGCCCCTATACATCGCTTTCCAATCAGATGAACGATGGCAGAGTTGCCACCCCCACAATTTGAAAAAAGCTCATATCTTCCACAATTTTGGAGTTAAGTTGTTCGAACCTTTTAGACATATATTCTGCACGACGTGGCGAGGCCACCCACATTCAAAGAGGACTCATCAATACTTATCGAGCCCCCATACATTGTTTTCCGATCAGATGAACGATAGTAGAGTTGCCACCCCCACAATTTGAAAAACACCTCAAATATCCCACAATTTTGGAGTTAGGTTGTTCAAACCTTCTAGACATTTATTCTACTCATCATTACTTATCGAGCCCCCATACATCGTTTTCCGATCAGATGAACGATGGCAGAGTTGCCACCCCACAATTTGAAAAACACCTCAAATATCCCACAATTTTGGAGTTAGGTTGTTCGAACCTTTTAGACATATATTCTACTCATCAATACTTATCGAGCCCCCATACATTGTTTTCCGAACAGATGAACGATAGTAGAGTTGCCACCACCACAATTTGAAAAAAATCGCATATCTTCCACAATTTTGGAGTTAGGTTGTTCGAACCTTTTAGACATATATTCCACTCATCAATACTTATCGAGCCCCCATACATTGTTTTCCGATCAGATGAACGATAGCAGAGTTGCCACCACCACAATTTGAAAAACACCTCAAATATCCCACAATTTTGGAGTTAGGTTGTTCGAACCTTTTAGACATATATTCTACTCATCAATACTTATCAAGTCCCCATACATTGTTTTCCGAACAGATGAACGATGGCAGAGTTGCCACCACCACAATTTGAAAAAAATCGCATTTCTTCCATAATTTTGGAGTTAGGTTGTTCGAACCTTTTGGACATATATTCTACTCATCAATACTTATCGAGCCCCCATACATCGTTTTCCGATCAGATGAACGATAGTAGAGTTGCCACCACCACAATTTGAAAAAACCTCAAATCTCCCACAATTTTGGAGTTAGGTTGTTCGAACCTTTTAGACATATATTCCACTCATCAATACTTATCGAGCCCCCATACATTGTTTTCCAATCAGATGAACGATGGCAGAGTTGCCACCACCACAATTTGAAAAAAATCGCATTTCTTCCATAATTTTGGAGTTAGGTTGTTCGAACCTTTTGGACATATATTCCTCTCATCAATACTTATCAAGCCCCCATACATTGTTTTCCGATCAGATGAACGATGGTAGAGTTGCCACCCCCACAATTTGAAAAAAATCACATATCTTCCACAATTTTGGAGTTAGGTTGTTCAAACCTTCTAGACAATTATTCTACTCATCAAAACTCATTAAGCCCTCGTACATCGTTTTCCAAACAGATGAACAATAGCAGAGTTGCCACCCCCGCAAATTGAAAAAACCTCATATCTTCCACAATTTTGGAGTTAGGTCGTTCGAACCTTCTAGACATTTAATTTAACCATTATTACTTATCGAACCCCCATACATTGTTTTCCAATCAGATGAACGATAGTAGAGTTGCCACCCCCACAATTTGAAAAAATCTCATATCTTCCACAATTTAAAAGATAAATTGTTCGAACCTTCTGGGCATATATTTAAATCATCATTACTTATCGTTCCACCCTACACCATTTTCATATCAGATGAACGATAGTCGAGTTATAAGCAAAACAAATAATTACGCTACACTGGCCGATATCTTGATGGGTTGGGTGACCCCACACTTAAAAGTTATCAGTTATATACAAACAGGTACAGAGTATATTACAGTTGGGCTTGACCGACTTTCTTACTTTGTTATATAGTAAAAAATGTATTAAAATTGTTTGAGTGGTTCAGGAGTTATAGAGAGTATAGTAAGGCCATATTAGTAAAGCTTAGATGCTGATTTTTGGTCAAAATATATTTATAATATGATATTCACCTGAGGTTATATAATATAAATTGAATTAGTAAAGGTTTGGGTACAGTTTACCACATTTGGTTTTACCTTTTTTGGTCCCGGAAATTCACAAAAATTACTAAAGCTCAATAATTTTCCATCATAGTCTTTCTTTTAGTTCTTTACATATATTTTTTAATTTTCAAATCAATCGGACTTTATTTAGATATAGTTCCCATACAGAACCATACTTATAGGTATTTATTATAATTATCCCGATTATTTCTAAAGAATTTCTTGAATAATAAAAATCATTTTAATAATAATGAAAAATTTTCTCCTTCTTTCAGGTGGATCAGTCACTAAATCTACTGGACAGCCTCAATACGGCATTGCGGTGCGATGCTTTACAATTTCTGCTGCAGACGCTTAAGTGCAAATATCCCGAGGCCTGCGACCAAGTCGTTAGGAATCTCTTCAGTCACATAACCACCAATGATAATGGAACCACAGCAGCACCAGCAGCAGCGGTTGGTGGATTGGGTGGTGCGGCCACACAGCAGGAGCTAGCGAAAGCCAAACAGCTTCAGTTGCTATTGAAGGAGCCGAAAAAGGAGCCAAGCGAGATTAAGCGTGAGAATGTTGACCAGTTGCAGAAGGAGGCGGGCTCAACGGATTTGAATCAAAATTTTGAGAAAATCCTCTGTAAAGAGGAGTTTATGTGCCTCGAAGAAGATGAGGATGATTTCCTCGATGATGAGAATTCGTCTTCCCTTAACTATGCTGCTGCTGCTGCTCGTCGTCGTCATCATAGCAAGAATAAAAATAACAACAATAATAACAACAATGTAGATGCAGCTGGTCCTGGCGATCCCCTGGATCTAATACAAATGGCCGGGGGCGGTGGTTCCATATTGGTTAAACGAAAATATGGAGCCACCTTTGACGAGGAGGAGGAGGGGGAGAGCAATAGCAACTGCAGCAGCAGTGATGGCAAAATGATCAAACGGAAACGCATCAATAACTCACACATGGCGACCGTGACCGGTTTGAGGAGCAGGGAGGAACGTGCCCGTTCCCGCCTGGGCGAGGGCTATGTCTTCCACGAGGATAGCCAGTATACGTTGAGGTATCACCACAGCACCGGGGAGTTTAGTGAGCGTGCCTTTAAGGCTCAGTTTCGGGTGCTGCTGCGACTGGCGCTGAGTCAGCATCACAAACCGTTTCTTAAACAATTCTACGAGAATTTTGTAGTCAATGGCCGGCTGCTGGGTACCACACCATCCACGCGGGTACTGAAGGAGCTGCGCGAGCAACGACTGGAGGAGTGGCGCAAACAGCGGGAGAAGCGTCAACTGGTCAGCTTGATGCAGGAGCATGAGCTAAAGCAGGAGGAACAGAAGCTGGAGATGCAGCAGCACCAACTGCCGGCCATCTCATTTGGCGACTCGGAGCTGGAATCGGAAACGGAATCGCAACTCTCGTCGGCCGCCCAAGAGATTATGAAATTTGAGGAGTTCATTGATGACGGTGTAGGCGCTGGACGTCTCATTGATGGCCTGGAAATGGAGCCGGAGATAGATGAAATGCTAGCGGAAGCCGGCGGCGGCGGCGTTGGCAGTGCTTTGGGCAGTAGTGTCAGTGTGGCCAGTGGGAGTGGCAACAGCAGCAGTAACAGCAGCAGCAGCGCCAGCATGAACCATGATAATGGCAATCATCTGTGAGTAGTTGAAACAGGGGACTCCTATTTGTATTTCTAGCACGGAAAAGAAGTTGTAGAAGTTTAAAAACAAGTCTAGCTCGAAAAGTGTTGAAATTATTGTCCGATTTAGGTCAGATACTCGTTTTACACACAATATTTGTTCCTTTAGGTTAGAGCGAGACGGACCTAGTTAAAAAAAAGAACTCGGAGGGCGCCAAAGACAGCGAACTGCTGACTAAGTTTGAGTGAAAGGGTCTCTCACAAATTGCCTATCTATGTTAATTCATCCATTCTTCCTCTTAAAGGCCTATTCTCAGATGACATAAAAATTATTTTTGTCAAGATGCTTCATATGAATAGAAACACTATTGTAGAGCTTTGAAATCAGAATGCTTTTGAACAGCTGTCTTATTTATGTGAAGCATAGTACCGGAAATAAAATTTATGTCATCTGAGAATAGACCTTAAGTCCCTAAAAAGTTACTTGTACCGATTTTAGAAAATATCAGCTTTTTGTAAAAGTTTTCAAGGAATCCTTAACGCCTATTTTTATTATTCAGATTCGAAATTTGTCGGAATTGTCATATATTAGTCTTAAGATATAGATTTCCCTCTTAAATCCCAGAAAAAAACAACTCGACGTCGTTCAAATTGGTCAGAATTATAGGTAGATTTAGGTCATACATATATTGATCTTCTGAGTGGTTTTTTAGGATGGTACTTTCTCTTTAGGGCCGTAAGAGGAACTTGAAGTCCTGATTTTAGACAAAGTCGGCTTTTAGAAGTAAAACACAGTTTCGAAGGAATCCATAATGCCCGTTTTCCCTAACCTAGGTAAAAATTGGTCGGTGTTAAAGGCAGATTTAGGTTATATACTCAGATACCGGACTTAAGAGTAGTTTTTTGCCCGGAAAAGTTACTTTCCGTCCCGATTTACGCCTATTTTCAACAACTAAAGTCGATATTGGTCAGAATTCTAGATAGATTCAGGTCATATACTGCTTTATTAGTCTTTACAGTGCAATTTTAGAGAATTTTAAATAACTTTTCCCTACGATTAAAGGAAAAAGACGGCTTGTAGATTTTTAAACCCTGGTCAAAATTTGTCAGAATTATTGGCAGATTCAGGTTAAATAATTGTATATTGGTCTTAAGAGTGACTTTTTAGAATGGTACAAAACTCGGAGAAGTTTATTTTTGGTCTCCATTTGGATAAAAGTCGGCTTATAAAAGTATAATTTAGATTCAAAGGTATTTATAACGCTCATTTTGAATGACCGAGGTCGAAATTTTTGGTGTTATAGTCTTTAGAGTTATTTTTGTGGGGTGGTACCGGAATGGATACTCTTAGTTACCTTATAGAACACAGGTTCCAAGGAATCAATCAAATTTGTCGTAATTATAGTCAGACTCAGGTTATATACTCGCATATTGGTCTTCAGGGGGCATTTTTTTTGGGATAGTACACTCTCTTAAGATCCGGAAAAGTTAGCTTCTGTCTTAATTTTTGGTAAAGTCGGCTTATAGAAGTATTAAACTGATTAGAAAGAATCCGTAACGCCCATTCTCATAAACCTAGGTCGAAAGTTTTTTTGATATTATATACAGATTCAGGTCATATACTCGCATAATAGTCTTAAGAGGGGCCCGAAATAGGAACTCGATTTTAGATAAAGTCGGCTTATAGAAGTGTAAAGGTTACAAGGAATTCGTAACGCCTATGTTCATAAAGCTATGTCGAAAATTGTTAGAATTATTTACAGATTCAGGATATTTCATCGTATATAGTCTTCAGAGGTCTTTTTTGGGATGGTACACCCACTTAAGAGACGGAAAAGGAACTTAAGGTTCCGATTATAGGAAAAGTCGACTTTAAGAAGTAAAATAAAGGTTCTAAGGGATTCGTACCGTTCTTTTTATTTACTTCGGTCGAAATCAGTCGACGATTTAAGTAAATTTAGGTAATATAAATAGTTTCTCGGCTTGGTTACACCCGCTTAAGATCATATATACGAATAACACGCTGTATTTTACGACTTTACAAAACCAAAAACTCAGGCAAAACTGAATGTAAGTTGATCATTTAAGTCACTAGGGGAAAGCTAATCGCTTAGGCTGAGATAACATTGTTTGACGCATGAGACATGTTAATCTAGAAAGTCGTCATGTTGTATTGTTATAAATGGCAAATGACAAGCAATTCACAATGAAAACAAGACAAAATAAGGGCCAACTAGATTGTCATGTCTCATGCATCGAACAGTGTCAACCCAGCCTTAGATTTGTCAATGAACTGAAAGCCATAACACGATATATCAAAGCTTCTTAAAAAATTTGACTCATTGGAACAAACTAACTTGAAATGTGAATCGTTTTAAAGGTAGCTGGGTTAAAGCATAGATTAATTTCGTAAAAAGGTGGGGGCGGACCGGGCTAGGGCCTTTTTGTGAGTCTTTTGGGCCCGATCCGGTCCCAGTAATCGATAGCGGGAAGGGTTCTTATACGGGCTTCTTCGAATCCTTCGATTTCGGGGACCGGGCCGGGCCTAACTAGTCTCATTTTTCGTGTATTTTTTTATGCCTGATTCGGTATTATGTATTCCAATAACTTCTAATTAGGTTAGTGCTAAAAAAAATGTCACACTTTTTAAAGAAGGAGGCAAATCTGATCTGGTCACACTTAAAAATATAAAGGGCCAGCTTCGTAAAGTGAATTGTCAAGCTAGATCAAAAAATTGAACTAATCTTTTTTTTTTTTTTTTTTACCCACAGGAATAGCAGCGCAAATCTTGTGATCAATGGCCTTACGTCAAGCAATAGCAACAACAATAACAATGGGAATGGGAATGTGAATGTCCTATGCCAGCAGCTGGTAATGGAGCAGCCAGTTAGCAAGCCAACGACGCATCATCAATTGCCCATACCCAGGCTTCCGTTGGAGAATCATGTCATCATGCCAGCAGCAGTAGCGGCAGCAGCAGCAGCAACTGCCAGTTCCTCTGGCCATGTTGGCCTACATCATACAAATGAGATTCAACTGCATCATCAGCAGAATCACTTTAACTCAAGCAATAATCCATTAACCATGATGGGAGGCATGATGCAGCAGCAGCAACATCATCACCATCAGCAACAGATCAATATGCAACAGCAGCAACAACAGCAACAGCAGCCGCCGCCACATCAGCAACAGCTGATACAAAGGCAATTCCCACCCATGATCAACAATCGTCAACTGCCCTCACTGGCTGCCTTGTCGAATCCTCAACATCCCCAACATCCACAACATCCACATCCCCATTCACTTGCACATCCCCATTCCCTGCCGCCTGCCCCCAGCGGACAGCTGAACTCCTCTTTGGAATTGGATGATAATGATTTATCGCCCGATGAGGAGGATGATGATTTGGATCATGAGCTGGATGAATTGGAGGCGGCCAAACAGCAGCTTATTGATGGCGGCAGCAGCTCCAGTACTTCCCTGCAGGCACCACCCTCACAGCAAACTGGTGGTCAAACCGCTGGCGGCAAAAAGGATAAGCCTAGCTACAATTGCCTATTGTGCCCGAAATCCTATCGCAAGCGTAAATCGCTGCTGGATCATTATAAAATGCATCCGGGTTATTGTCATGATTGTGGTCAACCCAATGGGAATACGTTGGAGGTAAGGAGTTGCTTGAAACCATTATTTTTTAATGATGTATTTTGGAATGCTGAACTCAAAAATGAATTTCAAAATTTTTTCTATGGATACGTTTTTGAGTTATAACTTTAGCTACCTTTAAAGCCATATCTCGAGTTACAAACTTTAGATGGATATAAGCAAGGGATTAATTAAAAGGGTATGTAATTCCTAATAATCTAGTTAAAGAACATTTTCCAATCGGTTTAGTAGTTTGAAAGTTAGAAGCAAAAATATTTCGAAAAAAATGATTTTTTTTTCTCAAAAACGTGAATTTTTTTTTTTTTTAAATCTGTAAATGGTTGAAAATTAAAATCAAAAAATTGTTTTTTCTTTTACACTCACGAATTACACTTTTACGAAGAAAATAAGGTATTGATGTCGAAAATCTGTGGATAAATAACGAAGTTGTAAGCAAGAAAGAGAGAAATTTGACTATTTTACGTGTTTATTAAAAAAATTTTTTTTTTACTTCGCGTTAAAAATTAAGAGCAAGGCCAAAATTGAAGAAAAAATTAAAATAAATAAAACACGAAAATTTGACTGTTAGTACTTGTACTCAGTTGCTCACAACTCCGTTATTTATCCATAGATATTCTTTATCAATACCTTATTTTCTTCGTAAAAGTGCTATTCGTAAGAACAAAAGAAAAAACAATTTATTTTCATCAATTTCAACCTTTTGCAGATTTTAGAAAAAAAAATTTTTTACGTTTTTGAGAAAAAAAAATCATTTTTTTCGAAATATTTTTGCTTCTAACTTTCAAACTACTAAACCGATTGGAAAATGTTCTTTAACTAGATTATTAGGCATTACATAGCCTTGTGATTAATACCTTGCTTGACTCCATCTAAAGTTTGTAACTCGAGATATGGCTTTAAAGTTAGCTAAAGTTATAACTCAAAAACGTATCCATACAAAAATTTTTGAATTTCATTTTTGAGTTCAGCATTCCAAATTACATAAAGAAAAAAATAACGTTTTTTTTTTTTTTTTTTTTGTAAACTTTTTTCTATAATCTTTGATTTTTTTTTTTCAGGAAATCATTCAGCATAATCGCACCATGCATGTCAAGGAGTTCCCATTTGTGTGCGAAACCTGCGGTGAATCTTATTCGCGTAAACAACAGTTCCATGCCCATGTGGAATCGCACAATAAGAAGGAATTCAAAAGTGAGTCGCGCAAGTGAATGTAAATTTCACCATGGCAGATGAAGAAATTAAAATTTACAAACATTTCCCGAGCCCTTTAACTAATCTTTTCATCTCAAAATTTTCCAGCATTTCCCTGCGGCGAGTGCGGTAAAAAGTTTCCGCAAAAGAAACTGCAACAACATTTCGAGGAGACGGGTCACAAGCCCGATGGCGCCATTTGTGAAGTGTGCGGCGATGAGTTTCCCTCAAAGAATGCTCTATACCAGCACATTATCCGAGTGCACAAGCGGGATAATTTCTTTGAGTGCCACATTTGCCATAATCGTTTTACACTGAAGGCCAATCTGGAGCGACATGTCCAACTGCACACCGAGGTGAAGCGCACCTATGTATGCGATCTGTGTGGTTCCTCCTATTTTACATATCCCGCACTCAAGGAGCATTACAGCAATGCCCATGTGGATGTCTCGGAATGTAAGTGCACGCTGTGTGGCAAACGTTTCGGTTCGGCCAAATCATTGCAAAGGCATTTGCCATCACATTCGGAGGAGCGACCGCATTGTTGTAACTATTGCGATCAGGTGGGTGAATCTCAAGAAAATATAGAGTGAAGGAGGAGAACTTATTGGGTTTGATTTTCTTTTTGCAGACCTTCAAATGGAAGACCCATTTGGTGCGGCATAAACAGACCATGCATGGAAATCAGCCACCGCCACCCAAAAAGGGTAAACAGCGCTTCCCCAAGGCTCAAGAAGAAGGTAGGTATGGGTTAGGTTATGATGAATGGGGGTCCATAGGAGCAATCTCTGGTGAATACATCGCTTCTGAAGATTCCTTAAAGATTTGTACATGTCTTTTGACATAATTGTTAACGATTCCCATTAGGTTGGAGTAGGTTAAAAACGAATGATTTTTTGTCCCTGTACACGAGATACTTCAAGTAGCTCCACATAAAAGTAGTCTAGTGGGGTCAAGTCACCTGATCTTGACGGCCAATAGACTGGTCCAAAACTTAAGATGAATTGCTCACCAAACTCGCCTCCCAATTGGTCCATGGTTTCTTCTTGTTGAAACCAAATGTCCACCAAGTTCAATTCTTCCATTTTGGGCAAATAAATGTCGATAATTATCCCATTGTACCTTCCATTGACTGTAACGTTGCGATTTTCATTATTTTTGATAAAAGTACAGTCCCATGATGCCGCCGGCCCACAAACCGCACCAATTAGAGCATTTTTCAGGGTGCATTGGCATTTTTTTAATTGCCTCTGGCTGTTCTTCAGACCAAATTTGGCAATTCTGTTTCTTAACGTACCTTATAAAGCCCAAAATGTGGCTGAGTCGATTATGATGACCATAAAATGGACGTTAATTGCTAAACACATTTTTCGCAGAGCAAAATTCAATGATTTGCAAGCACTGTTCGTTTGTTAGTCTATTCATGGTGAAAAAGCAAATCTACCTAAGCATTTTTGGCGTTGCCACATATTAAAAATCACACGTGAGGTGTCAAAATATAGCATAAAAATCAGGGCTACCAACCGGTTTCGAACTTTTCTTTTACTGTGAACCGAGCCTTGAACCGAAACTCTTTAAAAAAAAATAGCTGAACCTGTTCCGAACCAAAACTTTCGGTTCGGTACAAAAAAAAGTTACAAGTCTTAGTTAAGCGGGCGTTTTATATTTTTTTTTTTTTATATATCAAAAATTGCTCAAAGAAATAATACTTATAAATTTAAATTGAAGTTAATTGAATTCGTATGTTCGAGCAAACAATAATTTAGAAAATCTGTAATTTATTCTTTATTTTTTACAATTTAATTACTATTCTTTACAAATTTGGAAAAACTTCGGACGAACGATGGTTCGAACCAAAAACCTTATCGCAAAAACCTTGAACCTTAAATTTCGAACTTAACCATTGGTATATTTTGGTTTGAACCTGCGAACCGGACCTCCGAAAAAATAGTTTGGGTTTGCAGCCCTGATAAAAAATCACCCTTTAGTATACCACTCCGAAATGATCCCCATTAATACACAGCTTACCCCATGATTTTCTATGCTTTGGGTTATTGTTGAAGATCCACTTTTTGTCTGCCGTTACGAAAAAAGCAGCGCTTCTCGCAACGTTTTTAATACTCCGTCAAATTGCCATATACCGATTTTTGAAGAGAAATAATAATAATATAAACAGTGTGACCAGCTGTTTTTACGCAATTTATTTTTTTAAACAAATCCCTTAAAACATATTTGTATACCCAATATCAAAAAACTAGAATTTATAAATTTCACTGCACTAAAACTCTTTATTTTATCTCTCTCAAGAAAGATCTTGAACTTGGAAAAATTTTTACATTATTTCTATCCATAAAAAGAGGATCTAAGTCAGTCGTATCAAACTTCAGAGGCATCTCCAAGTTATTTCCTATTCCTAAATCTTTTCGAATCGATCCTAACTTCTCAATTACAGCAATGATGTTGCTTAGACGGGATTTACATGATGAAGCAAACTTCATGAAGTTTTCTTAGTAGGCCAGAGATTTATATGTATTTCTTTAGGATTCGTTAAAAAGGTCTGAAAGATTTCCTCTAAATTTCACGCCTACTAAGAAAACTTCATGAAGTTTGCTTCATGGTGTAAATCCCGACTTAGTTACTTCATCATCACAAAATACGCATTTATGAAAAGCGCTTAATCAATTCGAACTAGCTTGAGTCTAAAACGCTTGTCTATTAAGGCCCGATTTCTTACCTTCTACATAGCACTATCTATCTTACAAATAGCAGTGTAAATTCTAAGTTTATCTGACATAATGCATCATGTATATAGTACATCAGAAATCGACCCTAAATAGATTTTAAGACTCACCTTAAATTTAAGGACACAAGAAATCACGTTAATCCATTCGCTGAAATTTTTTTACAAGATTACAAAGACGGGAAAAACAAATCGCACAGCTGTCTAAGCAAGAGTTACACCTTAAATTTAAGGACACAAGAAATCACTTAACCTTCGACCCTTCCAAATTTTTACAGAGGACACCCTCTCCTTTTGTCCGTTTCCTCGTGAATTTTTACAAGATTACAAAGACGGGAAAAACAAATCGCACAGCTGTCTAAGCAAGAGTTACACCTTAAATTTAAGGACACAAGAAATCACGTTAATCCATTCGCTGAAAATTTTTTACAAGATTACAAAGACGGGAAAAACAAATCGCACAGCTGTCTAAGCAAGAGTTACATAACTATTAAGGCAAATCACGAAGGTGTAGTTTAGGTGGTTAGCACAAACTGCCATTTAGGTTGAACCAAGGAGTCGACCTGTTGTTCGGGTGCCTGGAATCCAGATGTCCAACAAATGACGCTTTTGAAGCTCTCTCCGTTTCCTGGTTGTGATCAGCTCATTGGGCGAATCGCTTAGACTTTAAGCTTGCAAACGATTCTTAGCTGTTAGGCTGGGATTCCAACTTGCACCTTTCAATCGAAGGATCTAAGAATTACGTGCCGATTTATCTATTTGCATAAATAATTTATTAAAATTTTTTCACTTATCTTTTCACAGCTGAACTGGCTGGTCTGCCAGATATGCCGGGTCCGCCGCCAGTGAAGGCCAGCAAAAAGGGTGCGGCAGGCAAGGCCAAATCCCAGGCGGCCGTTGCAGCAGCTGCTGCCGCCCAGCAGCAACAAAAGGCTACACCAACGCCACCGCCGCCAGTTTCTACCACACCCGGATGCCTGCAGCAGGATCCATTTAATGCGGCCATGGTCAGTAGCAATAGCTCACAATCCTCAACGGCTTCCACATCACAGCACTCGGTGTCGACGAGTGAATCTCAACAGAATTCCATGTACAATCAGAGCTTTAATCCAGAGAAGCAGCAACAGCAGCAGCAGCAGCAACAACAGCAACAGAATGCCTTGCATCAGCAACATAACACGCCGCCACCTACCCAACAGCAGCCAACAGCCACGCAGCAACTCGGGTGATTTGCATTTGCAGCGCATGAATAGCTTTGGTCCCGAGGGACAGCAACAGCAGCAGCAATTCCACTTTGAGGCGGGTCAGGCACCAGGCGGCTATCAGCAACATCAGCTGATAAGTCCCTACCAGCAGCCACCACCAACACAGCAGCAGCAGCAGCATCATCTCAATCTCAGCAGCAACAGCAACACTTGAGAAGTCATACTCCTCAAAGTCCACATCCACCACATCATCCGCATCCCTCACAATTGCAGCCACAATTCAATTCTCCTCACCATATGCCGCCTATGCATCATCAGCATCAACTTATGATGCAGCAGCAACAACAACAACATCGTCATAGCCAACGCTCGCCACTGCATCATCAGTTGCAACAGCAACATCAGCAGCCCTCACATTCACCACAACATGTGAGATTGCAGTCTCCACAACCGGCGCCAGCCCAACAACAGCAGCCACAATTCTTGCAGCAACAACCGCCGCCCCAACCCTCAGATGCCTGGAGCAATATGAACTTTGGCCAACCCAATAATAGCCAACCGGTTGAGCTTAAGGATAATAAATTTTATATAGTGGATTCAGCTGAATTTCTAGGGCTTCCAATGAATGTGCCGCCTGCCCAGCAGCAACAGCAGCAACAAACTGTAAACAAACCACAGCAACCGCAGCAGCAGCAACCACAGCAGCAACCCCAACAAGAGCCCGCTCTAGCGGGTGATCTTTTAAGCTTTCAGCATATGTGGCCAGCGCCAGGCTTTAGTCAGGCTACCCAAGCACAACAACAGCCACAGCAGCAACAGCAGCAGCAGCCACAACAACAACAACAGCCGCAGGCTCAAGCCAATCCTACGGATCCACACAATTACAACAACATAGGCAGCATACTCACGAATCTCATAGACACCAATCCTCAGTCCATGGAGTATAATTTTGATTTAATGCAACAACAACAACAACAGCAGCAGCAGCAGCAGCAACAGCCGCCTCCTACCCAGCCACCGGGACAACATCAATATCCCTCAGGTCTAATGCGTGCGGGTACAGTCTATGGAGCGGCTGGTGTTACCTATGAACAACACTTGAGTGAACAACTGGTGGTCAGTGAGCAGCAAAAGCAAAATAGCTTTCAGCCCTATCATCCACATCAGCAGCAACAGCAGCAGCCACAGCAGCAGCAGCAACCTATGCATGCTCACCTGTTGCCACCACCTGCACCGCATGCAAATGTGTATGAACGTTCGGGTGTGGGTTATCCCATGCTAGGAGATGAATCGAAGGCTGTGCTGCCACCCATGATGGGCGGCATGATGCAACAATTGCCGCCACATGCCCAGCAGCAGCCGGATTTGATTTATTACCCAGTGAAAAATGATTGACAGTCGAAGTATCCAGTAGCAGCAGCTGCCGCAGCAGCAACAGCTCATCATCGCTGGTGGACAGAGCCAGCCAAGAGAGGCGATGTTTTTCATTAACGAAAAACTACAACAACAAAAAATTTTATAATAAAAACAAACAGGAAACAGAACAAGTTCGCTTAGATTAAGAAGAAAAAGAGAAGCAGCAAATGAATTCCCCAAAAACATTTGCTCAGAAATTCTAATCCGACCGGCGCTATGATACGTGTATAAAACAAAAGAAAACACATCAACAAATTATACCACAAACAAACAGAAATATATATATATACATACTACAGACATATACATAGTAGCCATGTAAGCAGAATTATTACCTTACCTTAAATTATATGAATTGAATATGAGAAATTAGTTTGGTAAGCGCATAAAAACTAACAATAACAATGGCAGACCACACACAAGCAACTTTCGAACAAATTTTAAAAAAAAGCTTATTTAACTTTTAACACACACAAAATACGTATGTATAAAATCAAAAAATCGATTGATATATATCTCCTAATATCCTTATATTCTATACAATTCGATCAGATTTAGTTGAGCTTGAGGTTTGAAGGCATCACACAATCTAGTGTTGGGTTGTTTAGAAGTGAGTGAGACAGTTTGTTCACTTGTTCTAATTTGTTCAGTTGCTCACTTGCTTGTTTGGTTGTAAACAAAAAGCAGCAAATGACCCCTTGGTCCCTCTTTCATTGCTCTTTTGTGTTCAGTTGCTTACTGGCTCTTTTTTGTTCAGTTTCTTACAATTACTCGCCTGCTTTTCTACTGTAACCAACACGAGCATTTTTATTATGGTTATTTTTAACATGCGTGTGAATAATATGCGAATAAATTTTTACATAAATATTTTACAGGCGTGTAAAATATTTTTAGATTTTTTTCCCCCTCCCTCGTACACAAACACATACACACAATGCAAATGAAATTAATTAAAAAAAAAAAAAATTGTACACGCCTGTAAAATATTTTGTGAAAATTATATTATATTTATATATTTGTCTTTTTGTTCAGTTTCTCACAATGCTCGCCTGTTTTCTACTGTAACTAACACGAGCATTTTTATTATGGTTATTTTTACATGCGTGTGAATAATATGCGAATAAATTTTTTACACAAAATATTTTACAGGCGTGTACAATTTTTTTAGATTTTTTTCCCCTCCCCCGTACACAAAAACATACACACCAATGCAAATGAAATTAATTAAAGAACAAAAAAAAATTTTACACGCCTGTAAAATATTTAGTGAAAAAAATTTTTTTTTAAAAAATATGTTACAATTTATATATATACTTATTTATATATTAACACGAGCATTTTTTATTACAATTGTTATTTACATGCGTGTGAATAATATGTGAATAAATTTTTTACACAAAATATTTTACAGGCGTGTAAAATATTTTTTTCCCTCCCTAGTACACAAACACATACACACCAATACAAATATAATTAATCAAAAAAAAAAAATTTTACACGCCTGTAAAATATTTTGTGAAAAAAATATATTATAATTTATATATATATATTTATTTATATATTAATACGAGCATTTTTTTATTACAATTGTTATTTACATGCGTGTGAATAATATGTGAATAAATTTTTTACACAAAATATTTTACAGGCGTGTAAAATATTTTTTTCCCTCCCTCGTACACAAACACAGCTACACACCAATACAAATAAATTAATAAAAGGAAAAAACTAAAAAAAAAATTTTACACGCCTGTAAAATATTTTGTGTGAAAAAATATATTATAATTTATATATATATATTTATTTATATATTAATACGAGCATTTTTTATTACAATTGTTATTTACATGCGTGTGAATAATATGCGAATAAATTTTTACACTAAATATTTTACAGGCGTGTAAAATATTTTTTTCCCTCCCTCGTACAGAAACACATGCTGTCATGTACACACCAATACAAATGAAATTAATCAAAAAAATAAAAAAAATATTTTACACGCCTGTAAAATATTTTGTGAAGAAAATATATTATAATTTATATATTTGCTCTTTTTTGTTCTGTTTTTCACAACTGCTCGCCTGCTTTCTTCTGTAACTAACATGAGTTATTATTATGACAGTTGTTATTTACATGCGTGTGAATAATATACGAACAAAATTTTTACACAAAATATTTTACAGGCGTGTAATATATTTTTATATTTTTTTCCCCTCCCTCACACACGTACACACCAATAAAAATGAAATTAATTAAACAAAAAAATATTTTACACGCCTGTAAAATATTTTGTGTAAAAAATATATTATAATTTATATATTTTTTTGCTCTTTTTTGTTCAGTTTCTCGCAAATGCTCGCCTGCTTTCTACTGTAACTAACACGAGTATTTTTTATTACAGTTGTTATTTACATGCGTGTGAATAAAATGCGAATAAAATTTTTACACAAAATATTTTACAGTTGTGTAAAAATCAGGGAATAATACCGTAACCAGAACCGGAACCGTTAACCGAAATACACCGTTTAAAGCCAGGTACCGGTATCGAAACCGGAACCGATATTACATTTTATTGAGATCCTAAAACCGTTATAATAGGAACCGAAAATACCGGAACCATACCGAAACGCCAATACCGGTATTGTTTCGGTTTCTTACTATTTATTTGGTTGATTTATGATTATTTCAAATATATATTTCAACTGGTACAAAAAAAGCAATAGCCCTTCAAAAATAACCAGAATCAAATTCTCTTTTTAAAAAAAAAATTTTTGTGTTTTTAAAGCTCATAT
The DNA here is from genome assembly GCA_018904225.1 of Lordiphosa mommai. Taxonomy (NCBI): domain Eukaryota; kingdom Metazoa; phylum Arthropoda; class Insecta; order Diptera; family Drosophilidae; genus Lordiphosa; species Lordiphosa mommai. The sequence goes on from JAEIFT010000784.1 coordinate 26,952, forward strand.
ACTCCCTTGAGTATTTTACCAGCGTATTATGAGCTATATTGGACCGAAATCTTATAGTATAGTATGGATCTCTATTTTTAAAGGAGATATGGCAGATTTTAGGGCGGACTATTTCGAACCATTATTAAGAAATATTTTTTCAGCTTTATGAGAAATGACCCTTAGGCGAGTTTGTCTGGGCGACATAAGAATAGAGAATTCCTTGACCAGAAGTGTTTAGGGAAATTGTTCGTCCAAAAATAAAAAAGGCTAGAAATCGGTATATTTAAAAATCGTTTTTTATGTGGCATATTCTTTCCATGTTGTAGTTCCATTAATTTTTTGGATATCTTGAAATACTATAAATTTTTAAATATTAAAAAAAAATTATACTTGTATCGGTATACCGAACTAAAAATCAGAGTACCGTATCGGAACCGAAAACCGATATAACTTGAAAACCGAAATAAAAATCAGAGTACCGTATCGGAACCGAAAACCGATATAACTTGAAAACCGAAATAGAACCTTTAACCGAAATTCTTAAACCGAAAACCGTAATAACTTGAAAACCGAAATAGAACCTTTAACCGAAATTCTTAAACCGAAAACCGAAATAACTTGAAAACCGAAATAGAACCTTTAACCGAAATTCTTAAACCGAAAACCGTAATAACTTGAAAACCGAAATAGAACCTTTAACCGAAATTCTCATTTCGGTACGTACCGGAACCGTTACCGGAACCGATATTCATTTCGGGAAGAATCCCTGATAAAACATATTTTACGGGCGCGTAAAAAATATTTTACAGGCGTGTAAAAATATTTTTTTTTCCTCGTACCCTACACAAAAACAAAAAATTATAAAAAAAATAATTTACACCCTGAAAATATTTTGTGTAAAAAATTATATAATTTATTTTTACATCACTAAATTATTCACACTTTAAAAATGAAATTATTAAAAAAAAATCAAATAATTTACACGCCTGTAAAATATTTTGTGTAAAAAAATATATTTTAATTTATTTTTTTACAGAAGTCAGCTCAAATTATTCACACTTTAAAAAATGAAATTATTTAAAAAAAAATCAAATAATTTACACGCCTGTAAAATATTTTTGTAAAAAATATATTATAATTTATTTTTTTTACAGAAGTCAGCTCAAATTATTCACACTTTAAAAATGAAATTATTTAAAAAAATCAAATAATTTACACGCCTGTAAAATATTTTGTGTAAAAAAAATATTATAATTATTTTTTTTTACAGAAGTCAGCTCAAATTATTCACACTTTAAAAATGAAATTATTTAAAAAAAAATCAAATAATTTACACACCTGTAAAATATTTTGTGTAAAAAAATATATTATAATTTATTTTTTTACAGAAGTCAGCTCAAATTATTCACACTTTAAAAATGATCGCGTTAGTTACATGAAAAATATATAAAAAATACCGTTACGTGAGCCGAACCTTATGCTTAAGGATAGGTTCAAACCTCTGAACTGAACCTTCTTTAGAAATTTTAGAGTGTTGACAGCCTGGGTTAGCATTTCTGGTAAAAATTTTGGCGTTTAAGCAAATAACAGAATACACAAGTGAACAACTGAGCAAGTTAACAATTAAGCAACTGAACAATTGAAAGCCACAACTAAAGGCCTCATTCCAGATGGCATACAAATTTATTTCGGCATTATGCTTCATATAAATAAGACAGCTTTTAGAGCATTTCAAAAGTGATTCTATTCATATGAAGCAATTTTTAAGTCATCTGGTAAGAGGCCTTAAGCAACAAAAGTTCACTCACTTACAAAACCCATAGACAACTGAGTTTGTTTACTTAAAAGAAAAAACATTAACTTACACCCACAAAGAGAGCCCAAGCCATACAAAGTTGTAAGCATATCATGAGGCGCCCCTCTCTCTCTCTCTTTCTCTTCCTTGCCTCCCTAATTGTATAATTACTTGTATTTGTGTTTAGTGCTTGTTATTTTTCTACTTAGTTAAAGAATTTAAAGAATTGAAATACGCCCCCAAAACCAGCCACATTTCTGTTAGATTAGTGCCTAAGTCTAGTTTGATATATATCTTTATATATATATATCTCAATGTATACCCCCTCAACCAACAACAAACCAATTTTGTGGCTTTTTACACCCAATTCTCTCCCAATTTTTTTCTTGTATGTATAGCATTTTCCTACATTTTTTCCCCCCCTCCACTCCCAATTACAGATTTTCCTTAAGAAACAAATAAAAAAAAACTTTAGCGTTGTTCTTTGTTTTACAAATTATTCAAATTCAGCTACGTAAGAATTATAACAATTTAAGTGAAAGTTTAAAACATTTAATGTCTAAGGCTACTTTTATGAACAAAAACAACAACAAAAAAGATGAAGAAGAAAATCACACAAAAAAAGAAGCATTAAAACCAACCACAAAACTTCATTAAAATTAGATTTGTATTCTGGATACAAAAACTAAGCAAAATGGCAATTAAAAACAAAAAAAAAAACAAAATGGAAAACAAAACACAAAACAATATAAATAAAATTTGTATATTTAATAAAAATAGCAAAAAAAAAATAAAAATGAATAAAAACTTCTTTTAAAAAAATGTACTCACCACGAAAATAGTGTTTAATCGGGAAGGAAATGATAGTTTAGTGCAGCGGTGGGCAATAAATTTTATACGTAGGTTGCTATATATATTTCTGGCCTAATAGTGAAAACGCGAATATTTATAATCAAAAATGGTTTATTGTTTTTCAAAGTATTATCCAGCAAGATTTAGACACTGAAATTTTTTTTTTGCCCTCAAACATTTTTGAAGCACTCAATACTCTTAGGGTCTCACCTTCGAAAAAAATTTTTTTCGATTTTTTTGTTTTCATTATTATAGCTTGGGCATTCCCCATTCATCCCCTTCAAACCATTTTCAAAAATTCGAAATAGTTTAGGAGATATTGCCATTTTAGTGGAGCTAAGTTCATGCTTTAGGAAGCACTCAATACCAATTAAGAGGGTCTTTTACCTTTGAAAAATATTTTTTCGATTTTTTTGTTTTGCATTATTATTATAGCTTGGACATTCCCATTCATCCCCTTCAAACCATTTTCAAAAATTCGAAATAGTTTAGGAGATATTGCCATTTTAGTGGAGCTAAGTTCATGCTTTAGGAAGCACTCAATACCAATTAAGAGGGTCTTTTACCTTTGAAAAATATTTTTTTTCGATTTTTTTGTTTTGCATTATTATTATAGCTTGGGCATTCCCCATTCATCCCCTTCAAACCATTTTCAAAAATTCGAAATAGTTTAGGAGATATTGCCATTTTAGTGGAGCAAAGTTCTTGCTTGGAAGCACTCAATACCAATTAAGAGGGTCTTTTACCTTTGAAAAAATATTTTTTTTTCGATTTTTTTGTTTTGCATTATTATTATAGCTTGGGCATTCCCCATTCATCCCCTTCAAACCATTTTTAAAAAATTCGAAATAGTTTAGGAGATATTGCCATTTTAGTGGAGCTAAGTTCATGCTTTAGGAAGCACTCAATACCAATTAAGAGGGTCTTTTACCTTTGAAAAATATTTTTTTTTCGATTTTTTTGTTTTGCATTATTATTATAGCTTGGGCATTCCACATTCATCCCCTTCAAACCATTTTAAAAAATTCGAAATAGTTTAGGAGATATTGCCATTTTAGTGGAGCAAAGTTCTTGCTTGAGGAAGCACTCAATACCAATTAAGAGGGTCTTTTACCTTTGAAAAATATTTTTTTTTCGATTTTTTTGTTTTGCATTATTATTATAGCTTGGACATTCCCCTTTCATCCCCTTCAAACCATTTTTAAAAATTCGAAATAGTTTAGGAGATATTGCCATTTTAGTGGAGCAAAGTTCATGCTTTAGGAAGCACTCAATACCAATTAAGAGGGTCTTTTACCTTTGAAAAATATTTTTTTTTCGATTTTTTTGTTTTGCATTATTATTATAGCTTGGGCATTCCACATTCATCCCCTTCAAACCATTTTCAAAAATTCGAAATAGTTTAGGAGATATTGCCATTTTAGTGGAGCAAAGTTCTTGCTTGAGGAAGCACTCAATACCAATTAAGAGGGTCTTTTACCTTTGAAAAAAATTTTTTTTTCGATTTTTTTGTTTTGCATTATTATTATAGCTTGGACATTCCCCTTTCATCCCCTTCAAACCATTTTTAAAAATTCGAAATAGTTTAGGAGATATTGCCATTTTAGTGGAGCTAAGTTCATGCTTTAGGAAGCACTCAATACCAATTAAGAGGGTCTTTTACCTTTGAAAAAATATTTTTTTTTCGATTTTTTTGTTTTGCATTATTATTATAGCTTGGGCATTCCACATTCATCCCCTTCAAACCATTTTCAAAAATTCGAAATAGTTTAGGAGATATTGCCATTTTAGTGGAGCAAAGTTCATGCTTTAGGAAGCACTCAATACCAATTAAGATGGTCGTTTACCTTTGAAAAATATTTTTTTCGATTTTTTTGTTTTGCATTATTATTATAGCTTGGACATTCCCCATTCATCCCCTTCAAACCATTTTTAAAAATTCGAAATAGTTTAGGAGATATTGCCATTTTAGTGGAGCTAAGTTCATGCTTTAGGAAGCACTCAATACCAATTAAGAGGGTCTTTTACCTTTGAAAAATATTTTTTTTTTCGATTTTTTGTTTTGCATTATTATTATAGCTTGGACATTCCCCATTCATCCCCTTCAAACCATTTTCAAAAATTCGAAATAGTTTAGGAGATATTGCCATTTTAGTGGAGCTAAGTTCATGCTTTAGGAAGCACTCAATACCAATTAAGAGGGTCTTTTACCTTTGAAAAATATTTTTTTTCGATTTTTTTGTTTTGCATTATTATTATAGCTTGGGCATTCCACATTCATCCCCTTCAAACCATTTTCAAAAATTCGAAATAGTTTAGGAGATATTGCCATTTTAGTGGAGCTAAGTTCATGCTTTAGGAAGCACTCAATACCAATTAAGAGGGTCTTTTACCTTTGAAAAATATTTTTTTTCGATTTTTTTGTTTTGCATTATTATTATAGCTTGGACATTCCCCTTTCATCCCCTTCAAACCATTTTTAAAAATTCGAAATAGTTTAGGAGATATTGCCATTTTAGTGGAGCAAAGTTCTTGCTTGAGGAAGCACTCAATACCAATTAAGAGGGTTTTTTACCTTTGAAAAATATTTTTTTTTTCGATTTTTTTGTTTTGCATTATTATTATAGCTTGGGCATTCCACATTCATCCCCTTCAAACCATTTTAAAAAAATTCGAAATAGTTTAGGAGATATTGCCATTTTAGTGGAGCTAAGTTCATGCTTTAGGAAGCACTCAATACCAATTAAGAGGGTCTTTTACCTTTGAAAAATATTTTTTTTTCGATTTTTTTGTTTTGCATTATTATTATAGCTTGGGCATTCCCCATTCATCCCCTTCAAACCATTTTCAAAAATTCGAAATAGTTTAGGAGATATTGCCATTTTAGTGGAGCTAAGTTCATGCTTTAGGAAGCACTCAATACCAATTAAGAGGGTCTTTTACCTTTGAAAAAATTTTTTTTTTTTCGATTTTTTTTGTTTTGCATTATTATTATAGCTTGGGCATTCCACATTCATCCCCTTCAAACCATTTTCAAAAATTCGAAATAGTTTAGGAGATATTGCCATTTTAGTGGAGCAATGTTCTTGCTAATGTAAGTATATTCAAAACTTTAAGCTCATTTTTCTCCACCAACAGCTCTAATAGCTCATTGCCATAGTTTGTTTAAATTATTGCGCCCATTCCGATAACTATCGATAAAAAAATTGCACAAGGCCACCACAATCTGGCAGCATTGGAAAGCACCGTTCAGTTGGCCATTTTGTTTTTTGCGAAAATGTTGGTGCGTGCGGCTGCGCTTTTTAATCGGCTTATTTAATGTTTATAAAAATACGCAAATGAGTTGAAATTAAGTGCAAAATCTACGCAAAGCCGGTGTTGTGTGCGGGAATAAGAAATACGTATCAAATGTTGCACGGGCTGCCCTTGTTATTGAGGCAGCAATTCTCTTGTCCAGAGGAGTCTCACATATTTTTGTGTGTGTGTGTGTGTATGCAAATTTGCATATGCATGTAAGAAGCTGCTGGGCAAATTAATTATTGATTTAATAAAAAGTGCGAATTCAGAGGCTCGCGATCAGAAAAGTGAAAATTGAGTAGCCTGCGCAGGCCCCAAAGCCAGGCTAAGTGTTGTTGTAAAATGTTGCAACATTTCAAATGGATCTAGAAATGTTGCTTAGGAACATGAGTATAACGGAGCGAGAGAGAGCGAGCCAGTTGGGCCTCAGTCGTCCATTTTTATTTGTGTGAAAAGTTGCGTGGGTCGCGTCGGCGGTGTTAAATCGGTTAAATTAATTGTTAATAAATTACGCAAATGGATTGAAAATAAGTGCATAATCTACACAAAGCCGTGTTTGTGTTTGGGTAAAAGAAATATGTGCCAAATGTCGCGTAATTGCACATGTAATTGAGGCGGCCACTCACTTGTCCAAAGGAGTCTCACATTTTTTCTTTTTTTTTGTGTGTGTGTGCTGTTTACAGTTACCAAAATGTATGCAAGAAGCTGCTGCTGCTGTTGTTGGTGTTGCTATTGTGTGAATTTATTATTGAATTAATAATTGAAAGGCTTGCGATTAGAAAAGTGAAAATTGCGAAGCCTGCGGAGGCCACGGCCGCAGGCCCCAAAGCCGGGCGAAATGTTGTTTGTAAAATGTTGCAATGTCAATCGCAACATTTCAAATGGATCTTAGTTGCTCTCGCTAGGAACATGAGTATAACAGAGCGAGAAAGAGCAAGCCAGCTGGGCCTCATTCGGCCATTTTTATTTGTGTGAAAAGTTGCGTGGGTCGCGTCGGCGCTTGTAAATCGGTTAATTTAATTGTTAATAAATTACGCAAATGGCTTAAAATTAAGTGCATTATCTACGGAAAGTCGGTGTGGTGTTCGGGATAAAGAAAAATGCACCAAATGTCGCGTAATTACACATGTAATTGAGGCCGCCATTCTCTTGTCCAGAGGAGTCTCACTTTTTTTTTTGGTTTTTTTTTTTGTGTGTGTGTGTTGTGTATAAGTGAAGCTGCTGACAAGCGCGCTCGCGTAAAAAAGGGGCCCGTCTGCCTTGTTTGTGTTGGATCGCACTTGCATATAAATATGTATGTGTGTAAGAAGCTGCTGTGTGAATATGTAAAAGCAATTCAGAAAATTGCCAATTGGGGAGTTGTTGTTGGAAAATGTGCAATATCTCCGTCTCTTTCTGTCGTATGCGAGCTCGCGCGTGTGTCGCTACATATAAATATGTATGAATGTATGTAGTTAAGGCCTGTTGATCCTGCTGTTGCTGCTGACGTCACTATTTATTGCGTATACGAACCGTAAGCCGCCATTATTTCGTTTATTGAGAATTAACTGAGTTTAACATGGGTTTTAAAAAGGTTGAAAAATAAACAATTTTATACAATAATGTTTTTGTACATAAAAAATTTATTTTTTGATATTTCAAAACCCATGTAACCACTTGAAAGTGCAAAGCCAAATCCAAGAAAGTGAATTTTTTTTTTTTTTCTGTGTTGTGTTTTTGTGTTACGCACGCCGTGAAAAGGTTGTACATCACCGTTATTCATTATAAGGAAATGCTGATGATGATGCTGCAGACGTACATAACTAGGTGAGTGAGAATTATTTTTAATTTATTGAATATATTTAGTTTATGTCAAACATTTTTAAAAGTAAAGCATCTTTCAAGTGCTTGCATAGTCAAGCACAGCCTATCGTTTACTCAAAAGTTTTCCTTTAAAAAAAAAAAAAACAGCTTCTTTCTTTATTTTTGTGAAGAAAATGTTTACCATATATTTCCCCATTCCCATAACTAAAATGTTCACAATTATCATGTTACTTTTTTCCTTTTTTGCCCTTCTTTCCCTTTTTGCCCTTCTTGCCCTTCTTTTTTTTCTTTTTCTTCGAAGACAGGACAGAAGATTTTGATTTTTTTTTCGATACAAGCGGAACAATTTCTTCCTTTTTCTTGGCAAATAAACGAAATTCGGAAGTCTCTTCGATTAGTTTCTTGGAGAATTTTTCTGTTCCGGTTATGGTCGTTACGGGCACATTATTCATATTGTCCACTTTCTGATGCTGATACACTTCCACATCACAGCAATTGGAGAGTAGCAATAGATTGCAATTATCCGTAATGGGATGACGGAAATATAAATCTCTGCCACAATTATTGCATTGATTTTTCAGTCGTCGCAAACGGAATTTAATTGGAAAAACACGTCCCACTGCAGTTTCATTATCCAACCAGACGCATTGCTTATGATTGGGCTTGGAGGTGTATAATGGGGGAAGCTAGTTAGAAGAAGGATTTAGGAGGGAGCACATATCAAATTTGTTTATAAACTTGCCTTAGTCGTATGCATTAAAGTCTGAAGTGGCCTGCAGGCAGCGGAACACAGATTGGGCTTGATATCCTGAGCTTCTTGGGCTTCCCAAAGATTACAATTTCTTTCCGTTTCGGTCTTAGAACAGCGACGACACCATTCTGGTGGAATATTAATGGGGCGACGTACGGGACCTTGAAATATGGTTTCGGGTTCTGGTTGGGGAGGCTCTGGAGTTTCCAGAGTAGCTAACTGAGCCTGTGGCTCTGTATTATCCAGTTGGGGTACTATTAGCTGATAATCGGCACAAGGTCCATTGGCTGGCTCATAGCAATCTCGCACACAGCTCTGCTGGCCAATACCTATTTTACGGGCCCAACGGCGACAGCTACTCTCCGGTCCGTCAATCATGATTATGATTTGCCTCAAGAAACTCAGAGATTTGTATATTTTTTTTTTAGCTATGGCATGGGGAAATATTATTTTCAAAGTGTGTTGGATAAAGCAAAGCACAATTTATAGTTATTTCTGAGGTGTCAGATAACAAATCTGAATAAGATCGGCCCTCTAGAGGCGAGATTGCTTCTATATTTCAGTGATGGGCCCTTTGTCTCCCATATAAGAACACAGACACGAGCCTAAAGCAGGCCAAGCCCTTCGCCAAGAAAGTAAAACAAGCCTTAAAGCCAATCAGTCGCTGGCTAGCGTTTAATGAAGTAGGTCAGACCCACTTTACGTCGCTTTATATACGCACACCAATACACTCTCACTTTTTCGCCTTGCTCTTCTTGACAAACGCTGTTCTAGAGGCTCGCGAGCCATAAAGCAAGCTCTCCCACGCTAGCAGAAGGCATTTATAAGAAATAGTGAGCGCTTTGTTGATGTAGCTTTTGTATATTTGTGATTTTAAAGCTAAAATGCGAGTTAAAGCATGGTGGAATTATTATTGGTGCGGCGGTAACTGAAATTTGTGAACTCAGAGCTTTTGCTCTGAAGCATGAGAGTGAGAGAGACTGACTGGAATGCCATACCAGTAATAAATCCACCATGAGCTAGCGCATAGGAAGTCACGCGACTTTTCATACTGCTTACACTTGTGTGAAGTTTTCAAGTAAGCTGACTCATACATAGTGTAGGGAAATAATGTTAAAAATAGTGTTGGAAAACAGTGTTAGAAAACAGGTTGGGAAAACAGCGTTGGAAAACAATGTAGAAAAATAGTGTGGAAAATAGTGTTTGGATACAGTGTTGGAAAACAGTGTGTTAGAATACAGATTGGGAAACCAGTGTTGGAAAACAATGTTGAAAAACAGTGTTGGAAATCAGTGTGTTAGAAAACAGATTGGGGAATCAGTGTTGGAAAAGAGTGTTGGAAAACAATGTTGAAAAATAGTGTTGGAAATTAGTGTTGGGAAACAGTGTTGGGAAACAGTGTTGAAAAATAGTGCTGGAAAACAGTGTCAGAAAACAGTCTTGGAAAACAGTGTGTTAGTAAACATATTGGGGATTCAGTGTTGTAAAAGTGTGATAGAAAACAATGTTGAAAAACAGTGTGTTAAAAAACAGGGTGGGGAAACAGTGTTGGAAAACAGTGTGTTAGAAAACAGATTGGGGAATCAGTGTTGGAAAAGAGTGTTTAGAAAACAGAGTGGAAAGAAAAAAGTGTTGGAAAACAGTGTGATTTAAAAAACAGAGTGGGGAAACAGTGTTGTAAAATAGGGTTGGAAACCAGTGTTGGAAAAAGTGTTGGAAAATTAGAAAATCAGTGTTTAAAAAAAGTGTTTGAAAATAGTGTGTTAGAAAACAGATTGGGGAATCAGTGTTAGAAAACAATGTTGAAAAACAGTGTGTTGGAAAACAGATTGGGTAATCTGTGTTGGGAAACTGTGTTAGAAAACCATATTGAAAAACATTTTTGGAAACTAGTGTTGGAAAACAGTGTTGAAAAATCGTGTTGGAAAACAGTGTGTGTTAGAAAACAGATTGGGAAATCAGTGTTGAAAAACAATGTTGAATAACAGTGTTGAAACATAGTGTTAGAAAATAGGGTTGGAATGTAACACACTGTTGTGTGTTAGAAAACAGATTGGGGGAATCAGTTTTGGAAAATAGTGTTGAAAAACAGTGTGTTAGAAAACAGATTGGGGAATCAGTGTTGGAAAAGAGTGTCGAAAAACAGTGTTGGAAAACAGTGTGTTAAAAACCGAGTGAGGAAACAGTGTTGGAAAATAATGTTGGAAAACAGTGTGTTAGAAAAAAGATTGGGGAACCTGTGTTGGAAATTAATAAGTGTTAGAAAAGATTGGGGAAACAGTGTTGGAAAACAGTGTTTACAAAAAAAGAGTAGGGAAACAGTGTTGGAAAATAGTGTTTAGAATACAGTTTGACAATTCAGTGTTGAAAATAATAGAATGTTGGAAAACAGTGTTAGAAAACTGGGAATGTTGGAAAGTGTGTTAGAAAACATAATGAAAAAGTGTTGGAAAACAGTGTGTTAAAAAAAGAGTGGAATAAAATAGGGTTGGAAACCAGTGTTGGAAAAGTTTTGTTAAAAAAAATTAGGGAATCAGTGTTGGAAATAAAGTTGAGAAATAGTGTTACAAAAACGGATTGGGGAATCAGTGTTGGAAAATAGTGTTGGGTAACAGTGTGGGGAAACAGTGTTGGAAAATAACAGTATTGAAAACAGTCTTGCAAAATAGTTTAAAAATACAGTGTTAGAAAACAGTGTGAGGAAACAGTGATGGAATTTTGTGTTGGAAATCATTCCAAAGGTTCAAGGTCAAGTGGTTTTGAACATACTTCTAATAAGTTTAATTAAAATGGCACGGTTGGTTAGGCGATTGAGCGTTATACGTTAGGCGTTATGCGTTACTCGTTAGGCGTTATTTTGAAATTGAATTCTGCCCCTACCAAAAGAACTTCCGTACCAAAATTAAAGATATTTCATTTATGCACTTTATTTCAATTTTTTTTTTGATTTATTTGCTTTTAAAATTTGAATCTTTTCCCTCCAAATAATGTTCTATTTCATTTTACCCTCCTCCATTGTTGTATTTTCCGTTTTTTTGTCAGTCACCTTTTCCTCATCGAATATCTTGAGATTTTTGGCATAATACCACACGGCTATATTGAGAAAACCTCCCACAAATATAAAAGAAGCAGCTGTCAGATTCAAGGCATATCTGTAAAACTCAAATTTGTTAATCAAATATACATAATTTATCCACCAAGGGTGCGTTCAGCAGAGACACTTGAATCAGTGATCAGCTTAATAAAACTATGTACTCTTATTATTTAGCATACTTTTGGGGGGCTTGTTAAATAGATATTTGGAAAAACCTCCATGTAAATATATCATATTAATACAAAGGAAAAGTAGGCTATATATCATTGATCAGGAAGCAAGTTCTTCTGCTGAACGCGGCCATTAACTCACCTCAACGATTTCGTATCGTAGAGCCAACAGTTGCCCTTGTTTGAGCAAGTTTTACCCCAAACTAAACAATAGTTATCTATAAGCCAACCAAAAAATACGGGACTGGGTATAAAAGCCATCAAAGACGCCACCATGGTGCCCAAACCCAAGGCAAAACTTTTGTCCTCGGGTGCAATACAGCGTAGGGCAATCAAAAGATTCGTGGATTTACTGGAAGCGCCGGCTAATTTCAAAAAACACATGACACACAAAAAGATGACAAACTGTTGAAAGCAATCCACGGGACAGGCGCCATCCAAAGCGGTTTGGGACTGAAATGAAGAACAAAGAAGAGATATTTTTTTATATCAACGCCAGGCTAAACGGCTTTATTTTTATGGTTTCTAAAATATACAAAACTCACCTCAGTTGCTGGAAACAGACTCGTAGAGTTGATGCACTTGCAACCAGTGTAAATTGTACGTCCCAATTTATCCACTCCACTCGCCTTACATCCAGCATGACAGGCCGATATATAGGTAACATTATCTGGACTACAAATGGGTGCATATTGCACATAATCACAAAGACATGACTGACTACAGCTATTCCCAGCATCCATAGTGGCCAATGAAGTCATCCTATCGCTACCCTCACAACCGATAACCAAATAACACAAAATACCCGCTACAGTTAGAAAATCCACCAGAGCATTCCAAGCGGCCATAGCTCTAGCACTTGGCTGATATTTAGATAAAACCCAACCCGAAATAAGTACACCAGCTGCCGAGAAACCCAGGGCCACAGTTCCCGTGGCCAAAGTGGCCACAGCTGCTGATTGTCTATACTGGGTCTCTATATATTTGGGTGTATACATCCAATAGGCTATATAACCAAAGAAATAAAAGATGGAAGCCAAGGTATTAAACACATAAACCTTATTGGACAATATTCTTCTAATCGATCTCATCATATCCCTTAGAGAAAGTTCCTGGGATTGGGTTTCCTTTTCACTCTCAGTCTCTAGCTCTAGCAATTTCAAACGTCTGGCTCTGGTACTGGGCAGCTCTTTGGGAAACATAAACATGGCCAGAGCTGAGATAAGAACTATAAATGCCAAAAATAACCAACCCAGCCACCAGGCACCCAACCAACGTGGATCTTCTTTTTGGATTAAGGGTTCCATAAAGGGTTCAATATACAAACGCAAACAAAATGCAGCCAAACAGTAGCCAATTGCAGGACCCAGCATACGCAGAAATGTGGAGAGACCTGGTGAGGGATAAATTGGTTAATTAAAGTCTTTAAATGGGGGAGATTGATAATAAGTGTTAGGCTGCTTCCTGATCAATGATATATTTCTTGGTAATTTACACAAATTTCTACTTAACAAGACCCCCTAAAAGTATGCTAAATAATAAGGTTAGTTTTATTAAGCTGATCAGTAAACAAGTGTCTCTGCTGAACGCGCCCATTTGTCTCATTCTGTGTCATTTTGAGTCACATTTCTGTCATTTTCAAGGCAAAATATTTGAATTTTCTGGCATTTGTCATTTTATGAGCCTATGTAAAGCTAGCATAAGCGGTACGTCAAATATACAACAGTTTTGTATCGTAAAATTATATTTTTTAAATTATATTTTTCAAATTAAATTTTAAACGAGCGCCTCGCGGCTTACAGACCACCAGCGCACCTATTGTTTACGAGAGGCAGCTAAACTACTAGCGCACCTATCGTTCACTAGAGGCAGCTCAACCAATAGCACACCTATCGTTCACGAGAGGCAGCTAAACCACTAGCACACCTATCGTTCACGAGAGGCAAATAGACCACTAACATTACTAGCGCCCCTATTGCACACGTCTGGCACTCAAATTGAAAGGCAGCTAGGCCGCTAGCGCTCCTATTGCACAAGTCTGGCACTTGAATTTGAATTTTCTGGCATTTGTCATTTTATGAGTTTATGTAAAGCTAGCATAAGCGGTACGTCAAATATACAACAGTTTTGTATGGTAATATTATATTTTTCAAATTATATTTTTCAAATTATATTTTTCAAATTAAATTTATAAATTTAAAACGAGCGCCTCGCGGCTTACAGACACCACTAGCGCGCCTATTGTTTACAAGAGGCAGCTAAACCAATAGCACACCTATCGTTCACGAGAGGCAAATAGACCACTGACATTACTAGCGCCCCTATTGCACAAGTCTGGCACTCAATTTAAGAGGCAGCTAGACCCCTCTATCGCACACATCTGGCACTTGAATTGGATCTTGTAATGCCACTTGCTTGGTTACCCTCGCTAGATGGCGTTGGTAAATAAAATGACTATAACAGCGTTCTGTTAGCGTTAATTCTGTTGCTTACAAGAGCGAGCAAGGATTTCACCTCAGTTGGACATTTTGTTTTTTGTGATGTGTGTTTGTGGCTGCGCTTTTTAATCAGCTTATTAATTGTTTATTAATTAAGCAAATGAGTTGAAATTAAGTGCAAAACCTACGCAAAGCCAGTGTTGTGTGCGGGAAAATGAAATACGAAGTTATGGGTTATGGTGAGTTACAAAGTTACATGGGTTTTGAGCGTTGAAAAAAGTCTATTTGGTTCAATTTTCTTTTCAATTTAATAAACGAATTAATTTTTTCACACTTTATAACATACTCAGGGAAAAATGCTGAGAAATTTTAATATTTTCACGTTGACTTAAATATTTTTGCCATTGATTTTGCGTTAAATATGGAATTCGTAAATCTGAAGTGCTTACACTTTAAATCGAAATTAAATATGAAAATAGTCCAATTTAATAGTTTTCATATTAAATATAAAAAGACAAAATTATTAAATTTAACAAAAAAATATTTAATTTTAAATATTTCATAGTAGTTATGAAATATATTCATATTAAATTTAAATAAATATAATATTTAACTTCAATATACTTTATAGAACTTTAAATTTTTTACATATTCAATATAAACACCATTTCATATTGAAATAAACATTTTCCAACTTTTAATTTAAAAAGTACACCCCTCAAAATAAATATAGTTTCAATTTAATCTAGCAAGTTTTTTGGGGTCAAATAAGTTATGCATAACTGTAGAAACAGTACACACACAATACACAAATGAGGCTGTATAGATAACCATAAAGCTGTTTCGGAAGGTTCCACTATTTTTCATCATTGGTTTTCTGCCTGACGAACTACAGCCAATGACACGAATGCCTTAACTGGTTGGGGAGCCCAAAACCAGCAACGTGTAAAAACCTTTAAACATTCCAAATTTTTAAATTAACATACAAAACTATATTTTTTAAGATGAGAACCTCTTAAAAGCAATATTACTCATATTTAAAAATAATATTTAACAATGTTAAGCAATACATATTTTCGTATATTTGAAATAAATATGATTTTACTTTAATCTGAATACAGCAATATTTGATTTTAAGTGAATTTCACTTTGTTTTTACTAGATTCATATTAACTTCAGTGGTTAAGTATGTTTTCAGTTAAATCGAAGCGCTTTCTATTGGACTTTAATACGTTTTATATTTGAAAACAGCATAGTAAAATTAACTATGATTGTATTAATTTTTACGATTTGCTTTTTCTCTGGGTGTACGAAAGAGACACATTCAAACTTATATTGAAAAAAAAATTGCACCCAAAAATAATGAAAATTTATATGATGTGAGCTGATTTTCGAGAACACCTCAAAAAAATAATTGTCTCCTCTTGGTGCACACAATAACTGTTAATAGATTCACCTTAAAGGCTAGTATCCACCACTGCGGAAAATTCCTCAAATCAAAAACACAAATTTTATCGCCTAGTTTACAGAAAATAAAAGAAATTTATATGATATTTTCACATATCCATATGGGCATTTCCGCAGAAAAGTCTACCAAGACCGAAAAATTAAAAGTTCATTAAAAGTTGTTTCTTACTTGATTTAGAAAAAGTAAATATGCTAATTATTTTTGATTAATGAGTTTAAAGCTTCCACTTGTAAAGATAGCGATATATCGGGCTAGAAAGTAAAAATTTACGTTTTGGCCAGTTTTTCAGTGCATTTTCTCTTTTCGATTTACAGCTCTCAGAGTCATTAAGCAATTCCACTCTTTTCGCAAAACTTTAGCTACAATTAAAAATGATTTTTTTGTTGGGTTGAATAATTTAAGAAAAGTTTTCTTCACTTAAAAATTGCCAAATGAAATTTAAGTAACGTCACGTCAGTAACGTCACCTCAGATATAAAGAAGCTAATAAAAAAAGAACGAGAAATGATTTTTATATTTGGAAAATTGGAAAATAAACTTATATTATTCTATAAACTACTGAAAAGAAGTTTCATACAAAAAGAGTTTCTCAATTCGCAGAGTTTTGCAATTTTGTAGTCCGAGTCAAAACCCACTTCCGTTTTAAGTAACGTCACGCCAGGGCATATTTTTACTGATTTCTATGAATCCTCTGGGTCGATTTTTTAAATTTTTTTTTCTAAATAAGTTGGTATTAAACTATTACCTAAATATATAAAAAAATAAAAATTTTTTAACTTGTCTCTTTCATATTTTTTTTTTATATTTTATCGTACGAATGTCACGTCACGTCAGAAAAGAAATGCCCATATACATATCTTCTATAAAGCCGAAATTGTACATTTTAAATTTATATTACCTTTACCTAACACCTTTTCCCTTTTTTCCCTAACATTATGATAGTTTTTTGGGGGCATGTAATACAAAAAATTGACGAAAATATATTTTTCTGGGTTATTACCGATAAAAACCGGAAAAATTATAGACAAAAAACCGTTATATGTCAATGTCTGAAGGTGTAAAATTTGTTTCAATAAAAATAGACGCCATTTTTTTTTTTAAATTTTAACCTGCGGCGCCATTTTTCCTATACTATTCAATTTTTTTAAGGGTTCATTTCAATTTCACTTGCTTAGTCTTATGAATGAAGTTTAATTATTCTTTTAGTAGGCCTTTTCCCTCTTCTTAAATGTATTTACTCACTCAGCATGGCAGGTGTTTTGGCCTTGGTGGTATTATCATCCATATAGGCAATGCCTAAAACATAAAACAAAGCCTGTCCACCACCAGAAATCAATTGGGCCACAAATAGAAATATTTGTGGCGCCCATGTGCCATTTTCTTGTATGCAAGATGAAATTTCGTTGAGGCAAAGTTTTTTATCTTGGACCACAGCTCCAAAACTTTCATTCAGCTGCATTAAGTCACCAAATTCTCGGGTTAATCTCAAGGCATCCTCGCCAGCGCCATAGATAAAATGTAATGAACTGGTCAGCAGACAAAAGATCACCAAAGCCAAGAGACCTAAGCAATAGATTAAGTATACGATCTTCCAAACTCAATACAATTCCTGTATAACAACTTACCCACTCCTATCCAACGGCAACGATGTCCTTTACCCGCATAATAACCCAAGAAGGCTGAGGCTAACATGGTGCTAATATCATTACCCACCGATATAAAGCCCGAAGTCTTGGTGGGTATTTTATAACGTTTCTCCAAAGTAGTAATTGTGCCATTAAAATAGGCAAAGGTCATGGCCATAATGCAACCACAGATGCCATAAAGAGATACAAACATTTTCTCCGTGGCAAAGCTGGAAAAGTGTGTAAAATGAGTCAAGAGTGAGTAGAGGCTCTAGCTCTAGGCTTACCGTTGTAAGAAGGCTCCTTTGAATAGCCAAAAACCGCAAGTGGTGTCACTATGTAGAGTTAACTCTTCCGTTTTTTTTAGTTGTGGATTATTTTCCACTTTTTGTAAAAACGGAGACACTTCCTCAGTGTTTACATTTTTCTCCTCCAACAACATGTTTTACCACGAAATTTTTTGCAACGTTTAGCTTTCAAAAAGGGCTGCACATGTCGTTTATATACAGCTTCCATCCGTAAGCAACAGCTTTATCTTTAAGTAAGATTACACATAGACATTTGAGGATCAGCGTCTATCTATATATGAGTAAATACAAACAAACAACAAATTGGGCGAAAAACAAGCTCGAAGTTTTAATACGCTAACAAAGGCTCGATTAAGTTAGAGGTGGGAGCGGGAGACAATATTTGATTCTTATCACGCCTATTGGATCAAATTTTAAAATTTGTCCGAGGTTCCGAAGTTCCCAAAACTCATACAAACTTTTTGATTTTTTTTTTTTTTTAGTACGTATCGCCCTTTGGAAAACTCCAAGAAAATTTTGCCCAGCAACCTGAATTTTAAAAGAAAAACTAGGCGCCGTTTTCTCATCTTCATGGTTTTCAAATCTAGGTGCTTTTAAGAAAACTGTGTGTTGCCTACTTTTAGGACGCGTTAAATCATAAGCGGGTCGTTGCACAGATATTTTAAAAGCGGCCTTAAAGTAGGCAACATAAATTTTTCGCAAAAAGCACCTAGATTTTATAACCATGAAGATGAGAATACGGCCCTTAGAGCAATTTTCTAATGTTCATGTTTTCCAATTCTAGGTGGATATCAAGAAAATATATGTTGCCTACTTTTTCCTTTGTTTCGGTGTTTTGTTTTGGGATCTAGGATCTGGGATCAGGGATCAGCGATTTGGGATCTGTGATCAGGGATCTGTGATCAGAGATCTGGGATCTGAGATCAGGGATCTGGGATACAGGGATCTGGGATCATTGATCTTGGATCTGACAATCAGGGATTAGGGATACAGGGCTCTGAGATCAGGGATCGGGGATCTAAGATCTGTTATCTGGGATTAGTGATCTGGGATCAGGGGCCAGGGATCTGGGATCAGGGATCTAGGAACAGGGATTTGGGATCAGGGATCAGGGATCAGGAGTCAGAGATCTGGGATCAAGGATTTGGGATCTTGGGATCATGGATCTGGGATCAGTGGTCAGAGATCTTGGATCAAGAATTTGGGATCTGGGATCAGGGATCACGAATCAGGGTCTGGAATCGGGGATCTGGGGTCAGGGATCCGGGATCAGGAATCTGGAATCAGGGGTCGGGGATCTGGAATCTCGGATCTGGGATCAGCGATTTGGGATCTGTGATCAGGGATCTGTGATCAGAGATCTGGGATCTGAGATCAGGGATCTGGGATACAGGGATCTGGGATACAGGGATCTGGGATACAAGGATCTGGGATACAGGGATCTGGGATACAGGGATCTGGGATCTAGGATCATTGATCTTGGATCTGACAATCAGGGATCTGGGATCAGGGATCTGGGATCTAGGATCATTGATCTTGGATCTGACAATCAGGGATTAGGGATACAGGGCTCTGAGATCAGGGATCGGGGATCTAGGATCTGTTATCTGGGATTAGTGATCTGGGATCAGGGGCCAGGGATCTGGGATCAGGGATCTAGGAACAGAGATTTGAGATCTGGGGTCATAGATCTGGGATCAAGGATTTGGGATCAGGATCTGGGATCAGTGGTCAGAGATCTTGGATCAAGAATTTGGGATCAGGGATACGGGGTTCAGGGATCAGGGATCACGAATCAGGAGCTGGAATCGGGGATCTGGGGTCAGGGATCCGGGATCAGGAATCTGGGATCAGGGGGGATCTGGAATCTCGGATCTGGGATCAGCGATTTGGGATCTGTGATCAGGGATCTGTGATCAGAGATCTGGGATCTGAGATCAGGGATCTGGGATACAGGGATCTGGGATACAAGGATCTGGGATACAGGGATCTGGGATACAGGGATCTGGGATTTGAGATCTGGGATCTAGGATCACTGATCTTGGATCTGACAATCAGGGATCTGGGATCTAGGATCATTGATCTTGGACCTGACAATCAGTGATTAGGGATACAGGGCTCTGAGATCAGGGATCGGGGAGCTAGGATCTAGGATCTGTTATCTGGGATTAGTGATCTGGGATCAGGGATCTAGGATCAGGGATTTGGGATCAGGGATCTGGGGTCATAGATCTGGGATCAAGGATTTGGGATCTGGGATCAGGGATACGGGGATCAGGGATACGGGGATAAGGAATCTCGAATCAGGAGCTGGGATCGGGGATCTGGGTTCAGGGATCCGGGATCAGGAATCTGGGATCAGGGGTCGGGGAATCTGGAATCTCGGATCTGGGATCACCGTTTTGGGATCAGGAATCTGGGACTGGTACATCTACACTATTTTCCAACACTAATTTATATCAAAATTTATTTTCGTGAAGAGCTGTGTGTTCCACGATACACACTCCTTTTTTTTCCGAAGCAACTGACAAAATTAATATACCCTCTGGAAGCGTATAAAAATGCGCTCGTATATCCAAAATATTTTAATGAAAGCTTTCTGAATTCTTATCTATTTTGAGATTTGTTGACATTCGAGAACGTAGATAATGATAATCTTGATATGAAATTGGCATTTCACCATTTAATTCAAGAATATACAGAGAGAAAAATTAAGTCTAAAAATTTTGGAATTTAAGATCAGAGTTGTTTGTTTTAGATTTTATTTTGCATTATAAACTAATCCTTCATGAGATGCTTTTCGTTAGACTTCAATTCGATATGCTCTTCTGCTTTGGGTTTATGGTCCTTTTCAATTTCAACAACATCATCATCATCGTCATCAAAGATTTTCAAATCTTTGGCATAATACCACACACCAATATTCCAAAAACTGCCCAAAAATATGAGAAAGGCAGACAAGAGATT
>JAEIFT010000784.1:52500-80902 GCA_018904225.1 Lordiphosa mommai
GATGGGTGCCTCATTTAACCTACCTTTGTAATTTGGGACCTTTAAATAGCCAAAAACCGCAGGTAATATCTGACACATCTTCGGTTTTCTTATTGCTTTTTTGTTTCTGAAGAAATTGCGCTACTTCTGCCTCATCGTTGTCCATTTTGTCTACTACTAAATGGCAAATCTCTGCTAGAAATCCTACTTAGATGAGGGCCCATAAAACGACTAGAGATAAAAAGCTAAGGTCGTCCAATTAAGTGGCTTAATCTCTGTCAACCCCGATTAGATCTTTCCCCCAGTCTATGATTATTTAAGGCTCAGCATTTATCACACTTTTTTTAAACACACATTTACATTGTATACATACACAGAGCTTAACCTCATTATACAAGTTTTTTGTTTTTATATTTATTATACTGGACTCTATAAATGTAGAAAAATAGCTTTAAAAAGGCACCATTTCAATTCACACACTTTCCAACTTAAAACTATTACATTTCCGTATTCTTCTCATTATTCAACTCCTCCTCGTGCTGCACAATTTGCATTTCCACTTCTTTGACCTCCTCATCAAAGATTTTGAGATCCTTGACATAATACCAGACACCAGTATCAAATATAGCACCAATGGCTATAAAAACTGCCGCTGTAAAGTTAAGGGAATATCTGGAAAAACATACAAAATGTTAAGTTTAATAAAACTCTCTCAGGGAAGTAATTAAAACTCACCTCATGGATTGCGGATCGTAGAGCCAGCAATTGCCTTTATTGGTACAAGTTTTACCCCATACCAAACACACACGATCAAATACCCAACCAAAGAATATGGGACTGGGTATAAAAGCCAACATGGAACACAACATCATGCCAAAACCCATGGCAGCGGTTTTATCCTTTTCGGGCACACAACGCACTGAAACTAGAAAATTGGAGGCTCTGCCGGTGGCACCCACAAATTTCAGGCAACACATTACGGCCAAAAAGGCCACAAATTGGGTCCAACAGTTGACGGGACAAGCTCCGGGCATGGCCTGACCCGAGGAGAGGGACTGAAAAGAAAGAAATATTGAAGGGATAAAAGATTAGATTCCTGGTACTAAAGTGCAAGACTTGCTTGATTGCAATGTATAGGTTATTTAAGTATAGGAAGTATCAACTCTTTACTCTATTTTAGCTATAAGGCAGTCCTTAGCTCTTTTGCGGTTAATTGTGACGCCACTCTGTCGCACAGGCAATTGCGTCGTTTTGAAAAGTGTAACAAAAACAAAACGCACGCAATGGTTAACCGAAATAAACCGTTTAAAGCCAGGTTGCGGTATCGAAACCGAAACCGATATTAAAATTTTTTTGAGAACCGAAAACCGTTAACCGTTATAATAGGAACCGAAAGAACCGGAACTATACGGAAACGCTAATACCGGTATTGTTTCGGTTTCTTATTGTTTATTTTATTGATTTATGATTACTTCAAATATATATTTCAACTGGTACAATAGCAATATATTTATATACTAAGAAAAGAGTCTTACATTCTAGAAATTCGCCCTTAAAGAATATCCAGAATCATATTATCTTTTTAAGATATATAAGATATTGGACCGTAGTCTTATAGTACGGGTTCAAATCTGTCCAAATCGCTAAAGATCTCTATTTTTATCGGAGATACGTCAGATTTTAGAGCGGATTATTTCGAACCATTATTAAGAAATATTTTTCAGCTTTAAGAGAAATGGCCCTAAGTCGAGTTTGTCTGGGCGACATAAGAATGGAGAATTCCTTAATTCTATATTTTTTTTCTGAGAGTACGGATACCACTGGAAGCGTGGACAGAAGTGAAATTGTTTGTCCAAACATAAAAACGAATAGAAATCGGTATATTTAAAAACCGAAATATAAATCTGAGTACCGTATCGGAACCGAAATAGAACCTAAACCGATATTCTCATTTCGGTACGTACCGGAACGGATATTCGTTTTTTCCATGTTTTCACATCAGCGTCAAACATATTTTTAAAGGACTAAATTAATATCACTAGGCTGCATGGTCCAATTTATAGAAGGAGTGGTGGTGATTCTAGATGGTTTTCGTGCTTTAAACAGAAACTATTTTCAAAATTGATCCATCACGTCAGGATTTTTGGCATTTTGAGCATTAAGTGGGCTTTTTTTTTGATAATTTTAAGGCATATTTTGTGGGCTACCTATACATTTGATTTTACCCGCCTTTATATTATCGGAAAGATATATTCTTTAGCTTTCAAATAAATCATCCCAAACAATTCTGCGATTTTTTTCAACGAAGATTTACCATTTTGAATACAAGTATTCGAACTGACCTTATGTTCCCTTGCCCAAAAGTATACTATGGGTGTCGTTGAGAACTTTCATTATAATTTTAACAAAAATTACTAGGCGATGTACTGTTTTTAGCTTAGCATACTTTTAGACAGCAAATTACACAATTAATTCGGCAACATACTACGTTTATGCACAAATTAAAAAAAAACCATGATTTTTGCCCTTCAAAGTATGCTATGAAAAACGCAATATGCTCCAGAAAAATTTAAAAAGGCTCCATTTAAGAAAAAAAATGCTCCATTCAATTAAAACAACAAAACGGACATCATTATGTCAAATAAGTAAAGACATTTTTGTAAACATTTCGAAAATATTTTTTTTTCAAAATTTCAAACCGATTGGAAAATGTTCTTCAAGTGGATTATTAGGAATTGCATACCCTTTTGATTTATCCTCGCTTGACTCCATCTAAAGTTTGTAACTGGAGATATGGATTAAAAGGTATGGGTACCTAACGAAAAACTACAAAAAAAATCTTACTCAAAAACGTATCCATACAAAAATTTTTCAAATTCATTTTTGAGTTTAGCATTACAAAATACATAATAAAAAAATAATGGCTTCAATGGGTCTTTTTCTCTGTAAACTAGTGTTACTTTTCAAGCTAAAAAAATAAATAAATAAATTCTAAATTGCTATTTGTTCAGAGTCGCTCTATTCCATTCGTCCCAAAAAGTTTTTAAATGACATAAGGATAAGATAAAGTTATTGTACTATGGTAGAGTAACGAGTAACGTCATGTATAAATTCTGGGAACGACTATTCAAAGAAGCTTGTCGCATATAGCCCAGATCCAAGTATTCCTGGAGTACTAATTCGTACTGGGGCATTTTTAAGGTACATTCGTAATTCAGTCCGATATATCTGAAGTGCCCTAGGTCAATATGTTCTGAATTGCGGAATAATAGAGATATCACATATCTACCCGAACCATCCCTTCTAATTGTCTACATAAAGTGCTCTTCTTTCACCGGTTGTACCGGTAGATCACAAAAGTGTCAATCATCAATTATTAGTTTTAAGTCATTTATTGACCAAACATAATCAGAATCTTGAACAAAACTCTCTATATAGCATATATTTGGTATATTTCATAGCTTTACTTTAATTCAGTGTTCGGCAAGACCTTATTAAGTGTGTATAGCAAAATTCGCAGCGACATCAGTACACCGACAGTAAGAGATCTTTACGTCTGATGTATGTATTAAAACTAAAGTTCAAAAAGATCCATATTTGCAATAAAAGGCTTCAGTGCTCCAACGAAAGGATAAATTTTTTAAGGATTTAAAGCTTGCATACTTTAAGGGGCAGAAATCATGATTTTTTAAAAGCATAAACGTAGTAACAGATGCATTCGAAATGGTATATCTTCGTTTAAAAAAATCACAAAATTATCTGGGATCATTTATTTTAATGCTAAGGAATATTACTTTACGATAAAATCAAAGAGATTTAAAGCAGACGAATAGGGTGTCCATAAAACATGCCTTAAAATGGTAAAAATATGCACTTTTACCAATTATAGACTCAAATTACAAATTAAAATTACAATCTAGACGTGATGGAGCATTTTGAAACTGAAAAAAGGTGAATTTTGTTGCCTTGTGTATTTAATGAAATGGAAAATCTACCTCTTAAAGTCGGAAAATAGACGGAACACTGTTTTAAAAATCTCTAATAATTTACAATCGATTCGCTTTAAACGTATTTTCAAAGCCTTTACATTAGAGTTGTGCCGATTTTCATGAACTAGTTCGAATGAACTATTCATTTAAATGAACTAATGAACTAGGTCTCAGTGTTTGAACTATAGTTCATTTTTTTGACATAGTTCGTTTAGAACTAGAGTTATGAACTATTCATTTTATCAAAATGAACGATAACTAGGGAAATAGTTCATCAAAAATGAACTAATGAACTAGTTCTTGAAAGAATAATGAACTAGTCTTGAATGACTATGAACTGACTAAGAAATGAACTGTAGGTCATTGAAATGAACTAGATTCTCCAACTCTACTTTACATTCATTTCAATAACTAGTTCATTTGAACTAGTTCACAAATAATAATAGTCTTATACACTTACCTCCAAAGCAGTCCAACTTGTAGTCTCCAAGGTAGCATTATCGGCGGGCATATCTCCGCTTGTCAGACGCTTAAACTGAGAAAATGTATTCCCACTGTCTCCAGGTATGCACGAGCAATCATAATAGATCTGTCAAATAATTCATATAAATATTGAAAAACTCTTTTTAAATTTCTCTACCCACCTTTTTGCCCTCCGAATTGACATGCTGACCCTTGCAACCCGCATGACAAGCCGATATATAGGTCATATTATTCTCACCACAAACTGGTGAATATCTTACATAATCACAGCCACAGGCTGAATTACAAGTCACCGAATCATTGAGTGAACTATCGTGTATATTAACAATCACCGAACTCTCATTGCCAGGACAACCTATAAAAGCATAAGCCAAAATACCCGCCACAGTCAGAAACCCACAATTACATTCCAGGCCGCCATATAGCGTGCCCGGGGCTTATATCTGGATATGATAAAGCCCGAAAGCAGTACACCCACAGCCGAGAAAGCCAAAGCCACAGTTCCCGTGACCATTGAACTAGTGGCCGCCGATTGTCTGTACTGCACTTCTATATATTTCGGTGTAAATATCCAATAGGGTGTATAGCCCACCAAATAGAAGATGCTTGAGAGTGTATTACACATGTAGGTCTTGTTGGTAATCAGTCGCTGGAAGGTCTTCAACATATCCTTAAACGAGGCCTTTGGTTCTAGGGGCAACTTTTGATCCAATTCGGCCGTAAGTTTATCTTTCTCTGAACTTTCTTTGGTTTTTAAGGAAAGTCTTTCCTTTTCACGTCGACGATTCTCTTCGACTTTACGTCTGGCCACCGCACGGGGTAAATCTTTGGGAAACATGGAGAGAAATACTCCCGAGAAGGATAAAAGACAGCCCATGACCAACCAACCCAACCACCAGGCGCCTAACCAGCGTGGATCTTTGTTATTGATCACGGGATGCAGCTGGGGGGCTATATACAGGCGTAGACAAAAGGAGGCCAAGGCATATCCTATGGCAGGACCCAACATGCGCAGGAAGTACGAGAGACCTGTCAAAGAAGTGAGAGAGAGAGAGAAAGGAGATCATAAATTTCTGTTACAGCTTGACCTTATCTCAAGGCCACAAAGAAGCGGCGACTGTTTTTATTTTTATGATTATTATTATGACCTAGTGGAAGATAACGATAAACTTTGTGGCCTCAAATTTGCTCAATCATTGTCAACTTTCCATTTCGATTCAGTTTTAACCAGTTATATACCTCAAAGCAAAGATCATACAATAGAGGGATATAACATCTCAAAGGTAAAAACCAAGAAAACGAAACAAAATTCAAAGTGGTTTAAGAAAGACTTAACTTAAGCATAAAACTTTCTTAAATCCGTAAACGACCGTTAGTATTAGGTGAATAAGAAGAAAATCTCATGAAACAATTAAGTAATAAAAAATCTATAACGTTTTTGGCTTAAGTATGAAATAGACTTTGACTACCAAGGGAATGACTTATGCATTTCCGAGACCCTTAATTGAGTGTACTATATCAAAATCCTATTCTGAAGATCAATTCAAATATATCACCTGAATATGCCTATAACTCGGATAAATATCGCGCTAGCTTAATCATAATGGATAATGTGGATTCATTGAAACCTGTTTTACACATGTACAAATCTACTTTTCCCAGAATCAGGCCGTAGAATACCTTTTTCGGTCCTTAAGTCGGAGTACTATCTTAAAAACCCCTTCGAACTCAAGAAAATCACCTGAATATGCCTATAACTCGGATAAATATCGCGCTAGCTTAATCATAATGGATAATGTGGATTCATTGAAACCTGTATTACACATGTACAAATCTACTTTTCCCAGAATCAGGCCGTAAGATACCTTTTTCGGTCCTTAAGTCGGAGTACTATCTTAAAAACCCCTTCGAATTCAAGAAAATCACCTAAATATGCCTATAATTCGTAGAAATATCTCGCTAGATTAATCAGAATGAATAATAAGGCTTCATTGAAACCTGTATTACACATCTACAAATCTACTTTTCCCAGAATCAGGCCGGAATACTATCTTAAAACCCCCTTCGAATTCAAGAAAATCACCTAAATAGACCTATAACTAGGACAAATAACGACCTAGATTAATCATAATGGGTAATGTGCATTCATTGAAACCTGTATTATACATCTACAAACCTACTTTTCCCCATAATCAGGCCGTAAGATACCTTTTCCGGCCCTTAAGTCGGAATACTATCTTAAAAACCCCTTCGAATTCAAGAAAATCACCTAAATATGCCTATAACTCGTAGAAATATCTTGCTAGATTAATCAGAATGCATAATATGGATTCATTGAAACCTGTTTTACACATCTACATATCTACTTTTCCCAGAATCAGGCCGGAATACTATCTTAAAACCCCCTTCGAATTCAAGAAAATCACCTAAATAGACCTATAACTAGGACAAATAACGACCTAGATTAATCATAATGGGTAATGTGCGTTCATTGAAACCTGTATTATACATCTACAAACCTACTTTTTCCCCATAATCAGGCCGTAAGATACCTTTTCCGGCCCTTAAGTCGGTATACTATCTTAAAAACCCCTTCGAATTCAAGAAAACCAACTAAATATGCCTATAACTTGTAGAAATATCTTGCTAGATTAATCGTAATGGGTAATATGGATTCATTGAAACCTGTATTACGCATCTACAAATCTACTTTTCCCAGAATCAGGCCGTAAGATACATTTTCAGTCGAAGTACTATCTTAAAAACTCCTTCGTTTTCAAGAAAATCACCTAAATAGACCTATAACTTGTAGAAATATCTTGCTAGATTAATCAGAATGAATAATAAGGCTTCATTGAAACCTGTATTACACATCTACAAATCTACTTTTCCCAAAAAAGATACCTTTTCAGTCGGAATACTATCTTAAAGCCCCCTTCGAATTCCAGAAAATCATTGTGGATTCGTTGAATGCCTGGATTCGGTCCTCAATTTATTTCGATTTTCGATTCCGATACGGTTATTGAGTTTCATTGCCGGTATATATTTAGAATATTCCCATGTGTTCCTCAAATTGCTTTCGATCCCAAAAACGACCGAGATCGTATGAAAAAACGGTCGTTTTTGGGGTCGAAAGCGATTTGTAGAACACCTGGGATTAGAATATGTTTATATTTTAGAATATTCTAAAAATCAAATTGTTAAAAATATCCAAAAAAATTAATGGATGTAGTTAAACTTCAAAACGTTAAACATATTCATATTCATCATAAAACTATAAATAGTTTTTCTATTTCAAAGTTTTTGAGTACCATAATCAGGACCGTCAATCCGTCATATCCAATTATGAGATAAAAATCGACCGATTTGGATATTTTTGTTTGTTTTGATTAGCTCTAAACTTGAAATTTGGTATTCGGGATGGTTTTATGGTGTTCTATACTTTCCGGGATCGAAACAAGCTCCGAACTAGTTTGATCCGGCTAAAAAGTGGTTCAGAGACATATCTTTAAGATTATTTGAGCTATAAACACTTTACTGGTTCCAGACCGGTTCCAAACCAGATCAAAAGTGGCAAGGAATAAGATTTTTGGAGAGTTGGTTGGTAATATGAACCAATTGAAATCTCTTCATAAGTGGTTCAGTTAGAGGGCTTGTGGCAAACCACAGAACAAAGAAGCCCGTAAAAGAACCCAGATTACAGAAACTGGATCGGGCGTAAAAGACTCGGAAAAAGCCCGGTTATTAAGACCCATATTTTATCGGATCGGTACTATCTATAGGATATAGCCACTAGAATTGGTCCAAATTTTGCAGTCTATTTTAAGAAATTCTTAAACTAATTTGATTCTTCAATTAGAAACATATTTAAACTCAAAAAAAAAAAAATAAATCCAAAAAGCCGAAAAATAAAAATAAATAAAAAAATATAAATTTTTTTTTAAAAAAAAAAAAAAAAAAAAAAAAAAAAAAATAAAAAAAAAAAAAAAATAAAAACAATAAACGAAAAACTACAGTTTTAACACACGACATTCATGGAAAACAAATCTTCTTTCGACTTAAACAGACTTTCCGAACTGTCAATCATCCGATTCGGTGGGCTCTGACATTTTGAGACATAACTGAGACACTAGTTTCTCATATGAGTTTTAAGAGATCTCATATGAGATCTCAGATAAGTGATATAAAACCTTTAGTAAGATTTTTTTTTTTTATTTTTTTTTTTTTTTTATAAATTATTTTTATTTTTTTTATTTTTTTTTTTTTATATTTTTTTTTTTTTTTTTTTTTTTTTAAATAAATTTTTTATTTTTTTTTTTTATATTTTTTTTTTTTTTTTTTTATTTTTATATTTTTTTTTTTTATTTTTTTTTTTTTTTTTTTTTATTTTTTTTTTTTTTTTTTTTTTTTTTTTTTTTTTTTTTTTTTTTTTTTAAAAATTTTTTTTAATTTTTTTTATTTTATTTTTTGATTTTTCGGCTTGTACTGGATTTTACTTGCGCTGAATTCTTAATTCTTTTTTTTTTTTTTTTTTTTTTGAGTTTACATATGTTTTTGTCTTTGAACTTGTTTGAAGAACATATCCAAATTAGTTTAAGAATTTTATAAGCTTCATTTGATTGCTATTTAATTTTAGAAGTTTTTGGAATGAAGAATATTTCGTGATATTTTTAGGTATGCGGATCCTTGTTTCTAGAGCAAAGACTATCAAATATAATGGGAATTGTGTTCTTTTTAGTTCGGAAGCGATTTTGGTATACTTAATATACGTTACGAACCGTCCTTAGATCAAGTATTTCGGAATTTAAAAAATCCTACATTAAAATTATTATTTTGTTCTCGTATTAAGTATTTTTCCACTGACATGATAAATCTAATTGTATCTATGCATTATATACTCTTTGTTCATACTTACTCAGCAACGCGGGTGTCTTTGACTTTTTGGTATTATCATCCATATAGGAAACACCCAGTGTATAATACAAAGATCCTCCTATCCCGGATATAAACTGAGCCACAAAGAGTATAAGTTGGGGAGCAAAATTGCCTTCACCAGTCTCACATTCCGCTCCGCCACCATTCAAACGGCAAAGGGTTTTCGAGCGTTGCTCCTCCACGGCATCCATGGTGGCATTTTCATCGGGTATGGCTCCAAATTCTGAGGTCAAGGCCAAAGCATCCTCTCCGGGGCCATACAGAAAGTGTGGGGTGGTCGTTAACAAACAAAACAGTACAATGGTGAGCAGACCTGAGCATAAAGGAATAGTTAGTAGGTGCAAAGTAACTCTTCAGCTTTACTTACCAAAGCCTATCCATCTGGGACGATGTCCTTTGCCCGCATAATAGGCCAAAACCGCTGAGGCCAGAGTCTGACTAATGTCATTGCCCACCGAAATGATGCCCGTATTCTTGGAAGGTATTTTAAAGCGTTTCTCAATGGTCGTTATGGTGCCATTAAAATAGGCATACGTCATGGAGAAAATACAGCCCACTATGCCATAGAGCAGCACATAGGCAGTTTGATTGGCGAATCTACATGAATTAAATGGTCGGATTATGAAGTCCAAAATTAAGTACAGTCTTACCGCTGATAGAACTTCCCCTTGAATATCCAAAAACCGCAGGTGACATTCTTCTCCAGTGGCGTTTCTTCCAGCAATCTATTGATCTCTTCGGTTATTTGGCGATCCTGTTCGGATCTTTGTTTCTTTTTGGGACTCGTTTCCGTATTGGTGGCCTTGGTATGATTCGCTTTGCCATTGTCCAGTAATTTGGCCTGTACATCAGCTTCCCCCGTTGAACCTTGACTACATCTCTCTACATCCGTTTCCTGCTCCTCTTGTAGCTGATCCTCATTTTGTACCATTTTGAAAATTAAATTCTATTTGCTTTGCTCTGAGTCTGAGTTTGGGTTTTTGTTATACTGACACATTGGCCTCTTCCGCTTAAAATACACACACACACACACATTCACTTGCAATTACACAATATTTCTTAATTTCCCTTAATTAGCTAAAAAGAAAGAAAAAGCTTAGCTAGATGGAGCACAACCTTCTACTTGAGCATTTGCGAATTGAATGCCATCATATGCCCGCATACGTTCCAATCTTAACTGAATCACCTCAACCCAGCCTTCAGTCTAACGTCCAGCTATCTTTGTCTCCACTGTCTATCACAATGTCGTCCGATGTTGTCGAATTGTATATTATCTCCAAGAGATGCGGTTTATCACCCTACTTAAGCGCTAATCTTGTTGAATTTGGTAGAGACGACGCACACACGTCCATGGATGTTTTCCCATTGCATTGCTTCTGTTAGTAGGGCCTGTAAAATTTACAATTTGTTTGCAAATTAATTTATAAGGAAAAAGAAACACTGAATATAGACAGCAAAAGTGTGCGATAAGAAAAGAGAAATAAGTAAATATATGTGTATATTGAACCAACCTGCCAGGGGGATAAGACTTATGTATACATAAGAGCTTCTATTTACTGATAGATTATCTAACAAGCGCCGCCGTCTATAAAAGAAGATGCATATCCATCAAGGCTACAAATCTCTAACATTCAAATCTGTCGTGCAGGCTTACTCATATGTCCACAATTTGGACATTTATTCGCATTTATTTCATTTTTCTGAATTTTTGAAAATGCAAATCCAACAAATCCCCCATACCGCCTGGTGTACGAATACAATCAGCAATTCACACAGACACGAGCCGAATACATGCCGAGCCCTTCGTCAAGAGAGTACCCAAAATCCGCAAAACCAATCAGTCGCTGGCAAGCGTTCAATGAAGTAGGTCAGAACCACTAGTCGCCGCATTATATTCGTACACCAATACACACGAGCCGAATGCATGCCGAGCCCTTCGTCAAGAGAGTACAAAAATCCGCAAAAACCAATCAGTCGCTGGCTAGCGTTCAATGAAGTAGGTCAGAACCACTTTTCGTCGCATTATATTCGTACACCAATACACACAAGCCGAATGCATGCCGAGCCCTTCGTCAAGAGAGTACAAAAATCCGCAAAACCAATCAGTCGCTGACTAGCGTTCAATGAAGTAGGTCAGAGCCGCTTTTTGTCGCATTATATTCGTACACCAATACACACGAGCCGAATGCATGCCGAGCCCTTCGTCAAGAGAGTACAAAAATCCGCAAAACCAATCAGTCGCTGGCTAGCGTTCAATGAAGTAGGTCAGAACCACTATTCGCTGCATTATATTCGTACACCAATACACACGAGCCGAATGCATGCCGAGCCCTTCGCTAAGAGAGTACAAAAATCCGCAAAACCAATCAGTCGCTGGCTAGCGTTCAATGAAGTAGGTCAGAGCCGCTTTTTGTCGCATTATATTCGTACACCAATACACTCCCACTTTTTCGCCTTGCTCTTGTTGACAAACGCTGTGCTAAATACATATAGTGAGACTTCCCTGACTTCCCTTATTAGTTATATAGATCATCAACGTACAGCCTAAACCTTAAGAGCTAGAAAAGTTACAACTTGGAGGGTAGATTCCATTTGTGATAAATTTATAAGTACCTACTACTACAGGATTGGGAAAGATTCCATTCCCATATAGATTAAAATATAATTAAGTATGCATTTTAATTTTATGATGCATTAATAAGACAACAGGGATGCCCACAGCCTGCTTACTGCAGAGCAGACATCAATACTTATGAAGAAAATAATTTTTCAAACTACAATAACCACAAGAAAGAGTTGGAGAGGAACCTGTTATTACCGGGTGCTGTGTGCCTATCCAGTCAACCATCGGACTCCGCTGGGTACACCTTTAGGACTCCCTATACCCTCCTAGTGAGGCTCCTAAAATGGTCCCAAAGGTGCTTATCCGCCGGAGAAAAAGGCCTTTTTTAACATATATGAAAAAGTGTTCCTCAGGGACTCCTTAAAAGAGAGATTTTGGAGTCCCAAAATGCTCACTCGGATAATACGCAGGGACTCGTAACGGCTGTTAGAGCATAACCTTTGGGCACACCTGTATTTCAATTTTAACATTCTAGACATAACTAGACATAACGATCGTGGATAAAGTTGTGTTTTGCTCAGTGTTTCATGCTTTATACATATATTACGATTCAGATAGTCCAAACTTTTTTTTTAGTATCTAAATCAAGGCCTCCAAGACCAAAATTTTGGAGAAGGTTCGGTACGGAGGTTCGAACCCGTGAGGAATCTTTTGTTCGGTTCGCGGACCAGTTCCTGGATCCTCTGAACCCAAGATTATGGTTCGGATCTTGGTTCACTAAAAAAAAGTATAGCTTGTTATACCCTTGCAGAGGGTATATTAAAATTGTCACGATGTTTGTAACGCATAGAAGGAAGCATCTCCGACCACATAAAGTATATATATTCTTGATCAGCATGACGAGCTGAATTCATTTCCGTCCGTCCGTCTGTCCGTCTGTTTCTATGCTATCTCCTCCCTCAGTTTTAAAGTTATCTTAACCAAACTTTGCAAAAAGTCTTTAAATACACATAGGCTGCACATTTGTCGGAATCGGCCGGATCGGATGACTATATCATATAGCTGCCATAGGAACGATCGGTCCAAAAACTAGTTCTAGTGAGAAAAACTTTTTTGTTTTCCATCGTAGCGTCACCAATCGTGGTATATATTAGTTTTATATGCTTCTACATAATTCTGTAAAAATTTATCAAAATCGGATGACTATATCATATAGCTGCCATATAAACGGTCGGTCCAAAAACTAGTTCTAGTGGGAAAAACTTTTTTGTTTTCCATCGTAGCGTCACCAATCGTGGTATATATTAGTTTTATATGCTTCCACACAATTCTGGAAAAAATTTATCAAAATCGGATGACTATAGCATATAGCTGCCATAGAAACGGTCGTTTCAAAAACTAGTTCTAGTGAGAAAAACTTTTTTGTTTTCAATCGTAGCGTCACCAATCGTGGTATATATAAGTTTTATATGCTTCCACACAATTCTGGAAAAATTTATCAAAATCGGATGACTATAGCATATAGCTGCCATAGGAACAATCGGTCCAAAAACTAGTTCTAGTGGGAAAAACTTTTTTGTTTTCCATCGCAGCGTCACCAATCGTGGTATTTATTAGTTTTATATGCTTTCTCATAGTTCTGGTAGAATTCATCAAAATCGGATCACTATAGCATATAGCTGTCATAGGAACGATCGATCTAAAAACTGGTTTTAGTGAGAAAACTTTTTTGTTATCAATGGTAGCGTCTTTCAAAAACTGAAAGGATAATTAAAACATCGGCGATGTTAGCCTTTTTTTTTTTTTTTTTATTTTTTTTTTTTTTTTTTTTTTTTTTTTTTATTTTTTTTTTTTTTTTTTTGAGATTTTTTTTTTTTTTGCCTATATGCCTTGTCTTTATATTTTAAGAAGATTTTTGGGTTATATCGAAAGAGAAACCGCAGTTCAACCTTCGAAGTAAGAAATGGGCTTTAGTCACATCTTTGGAAGCCCTAAAAATATTTTCCGTTCAGATTTAAGAAAATGCCGCTGAATCCCAATAAATTCACCAAAACTTTAATTTATCTGTGCTAAGTTTCGAAGGAATTAGCTTAGCTTTAAGTAAGCTCTTAAAAGGAGATCAAGAACCAAACATTCCAAATCTTTTTGTACTTTGCCTTTACAAATAACAAAATACTATCTGTAATTTGGCTTAATCTCAGCTTCACTTCTGTAGAAAGACAATCAAAGATTGATGAGTGGAGCACGTTAACCTTATCTTAATTCAAATTTAAATAGTAAATGCCTACTTAACGCTTCCCTGTAGCGCTCTAACAGCACGATAGCAGCGCTTTAGACATAAAGATAAACACACACACACACAAATTTTCCAGCTCTATCATTGTTTTACTTTTTGGGATTTCTAGTATCATGTTTTTCAAAGCCAAATGAGTCGGCATGATCGTCATCAAATTATTTTTTATCACAATAAAGAGAGGAAGAAGCTCTCATCTTATTTCGTTTTTAGCATCACTTTTCTTCACGCCATTCACTAAGGCTTCTATTAGTCCACACACACACACACACACACACACACGTGTGTATATTATGTGCCGCCACAATTCACTTAACATATTTAAATTTATGCGCAGCTTATCACTTGAACTTTATCTTGATTGCGCCTGTACTTGATAAATAAATAAATAAATAAGTAGCCGCAGATTTCGGCAAAAAGTCGTAGTTGAACATAGTTTTCGTGTTGGTTTTATTTTAGTTTTCACCATTTTGTTGAAACTTACTTAGGTTTTAATTTATATATATATATATATATATTTTATAGTATTTGCTGAACAATAATAATAATTTTGAATCGCACACCAAAATGCCAGCACGACGATGCCAACGTGGAGAAGATCGTAAACGTACTAAACTGAATGTGCGCCAAATGTGTGAGCATGTCATTTTTTTTTAGTATCAACCGCCACTGGGATAGGGAAAGATCATCATCTCATTCTACGCCGAGTTGCCCGAGCATTAGTTTGTGTAAGCCGAGCCTTCAACGCCAATTCAGCGCTCGGTGTTGTGTTTTTTTTTTGTCACTGTGTCACTGACATCAATTCCAAGTCCAAGCAGATGTCTAGATTTAGTAGAGGTAGAGGAATTACCCTACTAAAAAGGGGGGTACTTGCGCATGTAGTATCTAAAAAGATAATAAAATAGATGGAAAAGTATGTGAAATTATTTACTTGGATTTACTAAAAGAAGTAAAGTCATTTTTTGTCTAATTTGAATTAACTTCAATTTTTTGAACAGAATAAATTGTTTTTTTTTTTTTTTAAATTTTTTTTTTTTTTTATTTTTTTATTTTTTTTTTTTTTTTTTAGTGTAGATTGTAAAGAAAATAGTTAAAAGTCTAAAAAATCTTAAACTTAATTCTTTAGTTTAATTTTTTTTCAAGATATCGATATAAAATTTTAAAATTTTAAGTCCTTAGTACAATATTGACAAAATTTGTTTGTAATATCATTAAGATCCCATAAGGAACAGTTAGTGGAAACAAGACCGGTTCACTTCAAAATCGGTTTAGTTCGGGTTTTGGAGTCCACCGAACAGGACCATATACCGAACCTTCTAAATTCATGACCTTCCGATCCTGAAAACGAATTGGATCCCAACTGTTTGAAATAAGGTTCGGTTGAAAACATGAAATTAATTTTAGGAATAAACATTTTTTTTTTTTTTTATATTATTTTTTGATATTACGATTTCGAAAAGTAAACATTGCATATTTATGTAAACTCAGAGAAAAAAATAAAGCACGGTGAGAACGGAAATTCTTGATCCTTGAGCAAATTTCTTGCTCCAAGTATGAATTTTGTATCACGAATTCTCTCCAACTTTGCTGGCTCCCTCCGTTCACTTACTTCTTCTCCCACCCCTCCCCCTTACAAACCAAATTGAGAACGATTTATGCTTCATATAAAGTTAATTTTTTTTTTTTTTTTTTTTTTTTTTTTTTTTAGCAATTCTATTTGTCTAAGGGCACACCTGTGTAAACGGCCTAAAAAGGGTGATTTTTTTTTTTAATATTTATAAAAAAAAACTACTTTATTAATTGTTTAAAAATTTTAAAAGTATATTTATACATGTTTTAAGAATATATAGGAAATTTTTTGAAAAAAAAAAATGGAATATTTTTAAGTTACACACAACGGCGCGAAAGAAGAGGTCGTTCAATGCTGCAGTAATTCCGGCCGTCACCGTAGATGAAACTAAAAATTAAAAAAAAAATAAAAAAAATAAAAAAAATAAAAAAAAAAAAAAAAAAATAAAAAAATAAAAAAAAAAAAAAAAAATAAAAAATAAAAAAAAAAAACGAAAGCTCGTTAAACTAGAAAATATTCTCCGTACCTTCATTTAAAGTTAATTTTTTTTTTTTTTTTTTTTTTTTGCAATCCTATTTGTCCATCTTCTTAAGGGGCACACCTTGTGAATATTTATACATGTTTTAAGAATAATAGAAAATTTATATTTATATATAGCAAAGTTATACACGATCACCCACGGCGCGAAAGAAAAGGTCGTTCACTGCTGTAGTAATTCCGGCCGTCTCCATAGATAAAATTAAAAAAAAAAAAAAAAAAAAAAAAAAAAACGAAAGCTCGTTAAACTGGAAGATATTCTCCGTACCAAGACCTACGATAAAAAAAAAAAAAAAATAGGGGTTTTTTTTTTAAAGGCCGAATTTTACCCAAAATTTTAGGCGTTTTTGGCCTGCCAAAATTCGATTTTTGATCAGATGGTATGGAGAACTATATAAAGAACATGTAGAACAAAATTCGGTAGTGATCGGTAAAAACGCTAATAAAACTCTCTAGCTGCCGAGCGGCTGCTTTTTAAATGGCTATAACTCAAAAACTATTTGAGATATCGATTTGAAATTTTAATATGTTATGTTTAAAGGTGTAATCTATCGAAATATGAAAATAAATGGATTTTTTTTTAAATTTCACACCAGGTGTGCCACTTAGTAAGTAAATTTTATATATATGTAATTTTATGTATAATAAATTATATTCATATTATATATACCAGGGGTTCAAACCGGCTTAGAACTGAACAGCTAAATCCTGCGAACCTGCGACTGTTGTAAAATGCTGATATTAAACATATTTATTAATGGTATCCCTTAACTCTTGTTTGCAAACCCAATGTTGTACTTTACGCTTTAATAGGTCAATGAAATTAAATATTGGAAGTTCTGTTTCTAAGCACAAATTAGCGTTTCAGTTTTGCATTATTAAGGTTGAAAATAATATTGATATATCGATATCATTATCATTATCGGAAATTTTACTAACGCAGAATATCGTTAGTATAAATTTCGTTTTTTTTTTTTTTTTTTTTAATATTTTTTTTGTTGATATTTTAAAGTTTAAGATAGAAGAGAAAGACAAATTGCCAGCGCTTACCGACTTGTTCGCTTTTTTAAAAAAGTCTTTCTTTTAAATATCAATTTTTTGTCAACTAAAATATTGAAATATCGAAAAAATACTTTTTTATTATCGGAAAAATACTTTTTCAATATCGGAAAAAATACTTTTTCAATATCGAAAAATACTTTTTCAATATCGGAAAAATACTTTTTCAATATCGGAAAAATATTTTCAATATCGAAAATAATACTTTTTCAATATCGGAAAAAATACGTTTTCAATATAGGAAAAATACATTTTCAATATCGGAAAAATACTTTTTCAATATCGGAAAAATACTTTTTCAATATCGGAAAAATATTTTTTAATATCGGAAAAATATTTTTTCAATATCGGGAAAAAATACGTTTTCAATATCGGAAAAATACTTTTTTAATATTTGAAAAATATTTTTTTCAATATCGGAAAATACTTTTTCAATATCGGAAAAAATACTTTTTCAATATCGGAAAAATACTTTTTCAATATCAGAAAAATACTTTTTCAATATCGGAAAAATACTTTTTCAATATCAGAAAAATACTTTTTCAATATCGGAAAAATACTTTTTCAATATCGGGAAAATATTTTTTAATATCAGAAAAATACTTTTTCAATGTCGTAAAAATACTTTTTCAATATCGGAAAAATACTTTTTCAATATCGTAAAAATTTTTTTTTTTTTTTTTTTTTTTAATATATTTTTTTATATAAATATTTTTTTATTTTATATAGATATTTTTCAAATATCTGGGATAAAGAAATGTGAACTTATGAGTAATTGAACTAATTTACAGCTGAACTGCACAAATCAAGTTTAAAGTATTTAAAATCAATTTTACTTCTTAAAAGATACCCAGATCATTTGTAGAGTATTATAATCAAAGCCTAACTAAATTCATATTATCATTTAGCTTTACTTTCGAATGCGGAAATGTTGCTTACAAAGTTTGTTTTGCGGAAACTTTTCCAACTTGTATCAATATAATTTGCGGCTAGCATAAGAGGGGACGACCAGCTTAGCTTCCCCTCAGACAAAAGGGGGTATTACCAGCAATTCAACCCCTAGAATATTAGGTTTCACAAAAGCTCTCTCTCGCTCTCACTGATGATCGTAAACGATAAGCTTTTAGTAAGCAATCAGTTTTTCGTTTTTTTTATGGTTCGTTACTCAAATTGAATTCAAATTGCAATTACAAGCGACCACATATGTGTGTAAGCAGTTGAAAAAAAAAAAAATCAAATCCCCAGGCAATCAAAAGCCTTTCCCTTGTAACTGGAGTACAGAACATCATATGTTTGTTGGGGCAATAAAAATCAAAAACATAATTTCCAAACGTATGTGTAATGTTTATTATTAAGTATGTAGTATTATTATTATGGTGCAAGTGTGTTCAGTTGCAGCTGGTCTATGCAAAATAATATTTAACTGGGAGTTCTTAGGGGGGATTTTCATAAATAACAAACAAATGAGGCAAAACGGCAAAGTGTGGCATCTTTATCTTGGCTGCCTGAAAGTATGCAAAGGGAAATGGAAATAGAATCTTTTTTTTTTTTTTATTTTTGCAAATTATGTTGCTGGCACGCGGCGCAAAAAAAAAAAAAAAACCGTATGCAAATGATACAAATTTTTGTGGACTTCAGCCACCACCCCCCAGCAGCCTTATCGCGGCCCACACACATAAATGTCGTAAAGGAAGCCGC
This sequence comes from Lordiphosa mommai, assembly GCA_018904225.1. Taxonomy (NCBI): domain Eukaryota; kingdom Metazoa; phylum Arthropoda; class Insecta; order Diptera; family Drosophilidae; genus Lordiphosa; species Lordiphosa mommai. Next base: position 71,607 of record JAEIFT010000784.1, read on the forward strand.
TAGCTTTGACAATAAATAATATTTCTGTTTTTTTGCAAATCATGAATTAAATACAAAATTTGGGGGCTTATCTTAACAGAGAGTTGTGTGTGTGTGTGTGTTTGTCTTAAGTAACTGAAAGATGCATGTTGAGACAGCTTACTAACGCCACACAGAGCACACACATAGACACATTTCAACATGATGAACTTCCGCCGTATCCTTAACCCCTTTATGTGGCACACACACACACACACGCAGAGAGACGTGCCAACTAAACCGCTTAAGCACTCAATTTGCGCGTGAAAAGGAACTTGACACCCACACAGTGTGGGCAACCACATAGGCCCATCTCTCCGCCCCCCCCCACCTCCCGTTTTACCAGCGGCAACCGCGGCACATGTCAGCACTTTGTTGTGATTTCCGTTTCCGCTTGCCGTTTACTCCGTCACCCCCTTCACATGTGTGTGTGTGTGCGTATTGATATTGTTGTCTTCCTTGCATTCAAATAACGGCATTTAGCATATGTTTTCCGCTTCTTTTTTTTTGTTACCCTTTTTAAAGTGGATTTTTAACACTATAGCAAACGGTTTGTTAGACCTTAAAAGGGTTACTAATTGAATCTCTGATTAACTGATGAATTGAAATTTATATTTAAATATACTTTATGGAAATTGAATATTTTTATTAAATTTACTTAAAATAAAAATAAATATTTGGATTGAACTGTCTATGACCTTCTCACAACTCCCCTAACTCTAGCAAATGGGCTTAAAAAATAGTATTACTTTAAAACTAATTCGTTCTTATAACAATTTCGAAGTGAGAGCAGGGAAAAAGGTCAAATATATCGATTCGACTAGCGTTTTTTCAATTCAAACTAAAAGCAGCTTTTTTTTTTTTTTTTGAGAAATACTAGATTTAAGTAAACTCTCTTAGTTTAATAATAATAGAAAATATTTAGCGCTGGCTGATATGGCTCTGGCAAAAGCAGCTTAAGTATTATTTTTCATATTATTTTTTTTATAAAATATTTTTCAGTTCATTTTAAACTAAAGGTCGGCAATATGAGCAGAGAAAATGCCACTGGCAACTGAGAAAATATTTTTAAACATATACAGAAAAGGGGCATAAAGCTTTTAATTTTCCCTTTGATTATTCCACTTGGCAGACAGTGTATAGAGAGCTTTAAAGCCGTTTGGACAGTGTATAGAGAGCTTTAAAACTCTTTGGATGAATGTGTTCAACAACTTTTCCTGACTGACTCACAAATTATAGCTGGTAAGACGGTCATTCAACGCGCTTACTTTTCAGTTGACATATCGTCAGTGTGCAGCTGACACTTGATACGAAAGCTTCTTTTTACTTCAGAGATAATATAACATAGAGAGCCACTCTCAATGATTTGAGTGATGTTAGGAGATAATTATTAAGTAAACTCCTGCTGTTAACCTCCAATCATCATGCAGATACTTTACTCAAAATATTTATTGCTATAGAAGACTGTGGTTAGAGCAAGACAGACATAGTCAAAAATAATCTCAGAGAGCGAAACTGAGACCGAAAAGCTCTCTCTCTTTCTAAGTTAACTTTTTTCCGAGCTTGTTAGCTAGCTATCTAAACCATGGGTGGATAAAAAACACAAACACACGAAGTTGACAGCTGACAATGAGCTTATACTATCGGTGTGTTGACGTCGCTGTCGCTGCGCACTTTTCTATACAGAACTCGCCTTCCTGATGAAACATAAACTTTCAGTATGTTAAATTTGACATCCAACCAAAAACCAAATCCTATAGTCAAAAATCGATAAGAAATGTATATTTATTGAGCGCTGAGGCCAATTAAAAAAGGTTCTATTACTTCTGATCGCTCAGCTAAGCAGTTAGATGACAACTCAGACGCCTTTTTACACGGGCTGACATCAACTTAGACGAGCTGATTGATTGACTGAGTGATCCACTGACTGATCCACCAACTGATTCACTGACTGTTTGACTGATTGATTGACTGACTGATTGACTGACTGACTGATTGATTGACTGATTAACTGACTAATTGACTGACTGATTAACTGGCTCATTAACTGACTGATTGACTTACTGATAGACTGAAACTTTCACTGCCACAAACTGAACAACATATTAATCATATTGCTATCTTATCCTGATTCGTTTGCGAGATTTTGTCGGGTTAAGTCTCGCATTTCAATCGTATATATCGAATGGCAATTAATTACAATTCAATGATAAAATATTACGACATCTGACGGTTGAAACAAAACAAATCTTATTTTTCCAATTATTCTCATTTACGCCATTTAAAACGTTTTCTATTTCGTCATGTCTTAGGGCCGTTTTATCATATCATGCCTTTCAAATATTGGTGGATAATACGAAAATAAATGTTGTATACTCTTAGGCAGCTTTTGAAATCATATGCGGCCTAAATGTAGGCAACATAATTGTTTTAATATCCAAAAACTGTCATTAGAACTGTCATTAGGACCGTTTTCTTATGTTCCTGTTTTTCATGAGAATGTATGTTGCCGAATTTTAGGCTGCTTTTAATTTAGCTAGCTTGTGACTAAAAAGACCAGTGTATGATTTTAAATGCGGCCTTAACGAAGACAACATAAATTGTCTGAAAAAGCACCTGGATGTGAAAAACAGGAACATGAGAAAACGGTCCTTAGGGTTTGTTTCACGGTGCATCTATGTCGGATTCTTTTGAAAATTGGTCATTTATGAAATTTAAGATATTTATAGGTATCACAGAGCTACTTTTTAACTAAAGCGAGTCTTCTCCAATTTTTTCTTGAAAAGTACGAATTTTCTCTCAGGTTTTTTGCTTCTAGAAAAGGGTATATAAACTTCACCCATTTGGCCTGAAATGTAATTCCCTTTGTTATTTATTTTTAACCCTTGATAAACGTAAATGTATTTATTTGTGACTTCCCACGTCTCACCCCTCTAAGCGCAGTCCTTCTGCCTATGATAACATGTGTGTCAAATTAGGGTTAAATGGTTGCCCCCCTGCTACCAAACAGCTCTCCCTCCCTTTCTCTCGCTCTCTCTCATTCACTGATGAGCTTCTTAGCTAATTTGATGTGTTTTTAAAATTTTACATATTTTTTTTGTTGTGCGTTGCATACTTTTAGGCTGCTTAGGAGTTTGAGTATATTTTTACTTGACTGCCTTTTGGCCTTAAGTAGGTCTTAAGTCTTCATTTGTCTACTTCGAATACCCAGCCTACATCCCCAGAATAAATACTTAAAAGTAAGCGGTTTTGATCCGGTTTTGAACATACTTTATTTCTTTATTTTTAGATTATGTTGTATTCTTTTTACGCGTTAATTTTTTTTTTTTTGTTTTGACGTTTTTCGTTTGATTCTCGATTCGACCATACGTTGTGTTTTGTAGACCTTTCTGGTGTTGTCGTCCAATATTATTGGCATACGCGCGGGCTTTTTCCTTATCATTTCTGTGTGTTGCTGTCATGTCTTTCTTTGTCCTTAGACTACTTATTTTCTAACTTTCCCATTTTGCTCTCAAATTTCTGTTTTTTCTTTTGTATGTTTCTTTTTTTTTTTTTATTTGTTGTTTTTTATACATTTGTTATCTTTTATGCCCCCCCCACCCACAAAAAGTTGTATTAACACCAAAACTTATGGAAGTTGTAATTAACAGCCCGACGACGAAGTGAAATAGTGGCCAAAAAAAGTAGAAAAAAGAAAAGTCCAAGCGGCGGCATATGGCATGCAACTCACGTGCGCTCATTACGCATCTGATAAATTTAGCATGAAAGGGGAGGGCAGGGCAGGGCGTAGGAAGTCAAAGTAATCGCCCCAGCCCAGCCACTGTCAAAACAGACAATACACAGATTACCTGACTTACCTTTTACCTCTGGCCAATTCACAATTTCGGCACATAATTAATCAAAAAAAAAAAAATAAAGAAAAATATGCTTTTTGATTCCATAGAATATTTTTGTACGCTGCCGCCGGATTTGGGTCATTAAAATTGGCCCTCGCTTTGGCATAATGAGGAGGGCTTCCTCTTTCTTCCTTTTATGGAAAAGGATTAGGCCTAGCGATACGAATTTTAATGTGATTCCTGCTTTTTTTTGTTGTTGTTGTGTTGTTGTTCCACCCACCCAAAGACCATTTACAATTTTTAATTCCACGTCCATTTTGTGTGTTTCTGAAGCATCTTGAAAAATATAAGCTTAGCAGTGGAAAAAACAAACCGAGACGAGTCCATTGTGGTATAAATTCAGCGTTTTATTTTTTTTCATTCGTTTTTAATTCTTTTTTTTTTTTTTGTTACGCTCGAGTCCTTTGGCATTGCGCTCAATTAGAGACGTGTCCTTTCTGTGTGTTGGGTGGGTCACGCGTTTGGGACTCTTTATTTCAGGGAAAATCCCCCTTTTTTTGTTTTTATTCGCCGGTTTCTTGGGATAGGGCTTAAGCGTACCTACACTTGGGAAAACAATGAAAAATTTTATTTATTTTTGTTTTAGTAAAAATCTCATGCACTTTCATTTACAACATTTTTCTCTGAGTGCAGCTAGGTTTACTTTTCTTTCTATTTGGACCCGTGACCACTTAAGTATTCTAAGCTCATAGATTAATCTGGCTGAGGGTTTGACCTCTTTCGATCAATTTTCTTTTTGAGAATTTAAATTTAAAAAAGCAATTTTCCAAACTTAATTTTTCAGCGATTATTTGTGTAAACACTGGCCCACCACCCTCCTTCCAAATGGTACAAAAACATTGCCTGGTCCATCCATCCCCCTCTTAAATATGAATTTATTTTCCATACTTTCCGTCTCATTTTTTGTGTGTGGGTTTTTGTTTAACGTTGCTGCTGTAAGTCCTTGTAAAGTGACCCTTTTAATTTTTCTTGCGCTTCGTCGCATTGTTGCCACTTAATGGTATCTGTATCCCAACTCCCACCTCCCACCATTCTCTCTTAATGTTGCCTATCCCTTGCTCTCTCACTCAGAGTTGTTGATAGCAAACATTTTTTCCGGCATTTCCTCTCGGCTTTTGTCATTTAATATATTCATGCGACGCATTCTATTTTTTATTTGCGGTTTGACACGCTTGTTCTGCTGTGATTTCTTGATATCATCGGTGGGAAGGGGGGGGATGGGTTTTCATTCGAATTGATAACTGCTTAGCAATGTTCAATTCTTTTTTACTTTTGTTTGCAGGCAACTTTTTAATTGCATTCGTTGGTAGAATTTACTGGCAAGTTTTGACAAGTTTTTTAGAAGAACATTTAAGTTTTTCAATTTCTTTGAAATTATATGATCACTTAGAAAAACTGAATGTGAGAGGAACGTAAGGGAAATGTCCAATTTTGAATGGCAAAGATTGATTGCCATTAGCTGGCAAAGGTGGCGGAGATGTAAAGCACAATATGGATGTTAAATGCAAATCTAGCTAGTTAAAGTTTTTAAACCTTTCTATTAATAGTTCTGAAATATGAGAGAACTATTTGGGGAACTATTTGAGGAACTATTTGAGGAACTATTTGAGGAACTCGGAAAAAACAGTTTCTGAAATATGGCTCTAAACCATATCTATCTATCATGAAATTTAAATGTCATTATCGCGAGGTTGTTTAAATTAAAAAAATATGAATTTTGCGAAAACAATTTTTTAATCTAGTACTGCCAGAATGTTATTGTACATTTGTTTGAATATTAATGGGCGCGTTCAGCAGAGACACTTGATCAGTGATCAGTGGCATACTTTTAGGCGGTCTTGTTTAATTGACATTGTGAAAAGCTTTATATAAATATCATATTAAACACAAGAGGAAAAGTAGGCAACGTAAATTACTAAGAAATATATCATTGATCAGGGATCAAGTTTTTCTGCTGAACGCGGCCAATGTAAGAGATATGTTAAATCGAGTAGCCTTTTCATATTTCCAATACACATTTTGTGCATTAATCTAGTAGTCCTGCCATAAATTTTAATTCACTTTTTTGTGAAAAAAAAACGGATGTAGCTTAGTCCAGCAAGCTCATAAAAATGAAACAAAATAGCGGATATGCTATTGCTAAAATAGTTGTTTTGGTTTATTTAGGCCTGGTTTGTAGACGACGGTTTATTTTGAACAATTTGCTATAAATTGAGAGAAAATTATCTTAAAGGTCCAAATTAGTCACTTTCGGGTTTGCTGATGCGGCTCGCTTGATTTTTTAAGGCTGCATTGATGTATGAAGTATCGCATAAAACTTATAAACCTACAAATTTGTCCATTAGTGTGACCCCCATAATTTTCCATAAGCTGAAAAAACTGCAAAATGGATTTTCCGCGATTTCTTGAAAACAAGAGCTGATGGAGAAAAGCCGAGACCAGTTTTGGAATCAGGGCACAGAACAGGAACAGAATTTTGCATCGAGAAGGCCAGAGCTCACAAAAGTGGTCATTTTGTTGCCCTGTGTAATATATGATATATGGTTCTGAACCACTATTGAAGCGGTTCAACGGGTTCGGAACCATTTTTATAATAGAGAAATATTTTTCTCTATCAGACATGCTCCAATTTTCACTTTCGCAAACTTTTTGCGATTTGAAACCGGTTTTAGGAGCAAATTTGGGAGCATGGCTGTACATAACTTACATACACATATAAAATTTCTAGCTTATAGCTTCAAAAATTTCTTATATAAAGCTCAGAACCACTTTTGAACCGATTTAGCGGGTCCGGAACGGGCTTTAAATCCGTGAAATGTGTATCTCTGTATGTTATCTACACCAAGTTTCAAGTTTATATCCTTTATTTCTTCTAATATATGGTTCTGAACCACTATTGAACTGGTTCAGCGGGTTGGGAACCATTTTTGAAATAGTGAAATATTTTTCTCTATATAACTTACATACACTATTAGCTTAAAAATTTTGAATAGTCTGAACCACTTTTGACCGCACGGGTTAAACGAACCATTATGTTCTGTACTTACCAAGTTTTAAGGCTTACTAATATATGGTTCTGAACCACTATTGAACCGGTTCAGTGGGTTCGGAACCATTTTTGAAATAGTGAAATATTTTTCTCTATATAACTTACATACACCTCAAATTTCTAGTTCATAGCTTCAAAAATTTCTGAGATAAGGCTCTGAACCACTTTTGAATCGGTACAGCGGGTTCAGAACGGGCTTTGAATCCGTGAAATGTGTATCTCCGTATGTTATCTACACCAAGTTTCAAGTTCATATCCTTTATAACTTCTAATTTATGATGCTGAACCACTATTAAACTGGTTGAGCCGCTTCAGCGGGTTCGGAACCATTTTTGAAATAGTGAAATATTTTTCTCTACATAACTAACATACACCTGAAATTTCAAATTAATATCTTCAAGTTTTTTGAGATATTGCTCTGATCCACTATTGAACCGGGTTAGGAACGGGCTTTGAACCTGTTGAAATGTGTATCTCCGTATGTTATCTACACCAAGTTTCAAGTTTATAGCTTTTATAACTTCTAAAATATGGTTCTGAACCACTATTAAACCGGTTCAGCGGGTTCGGAACCATTTTTAAAATAGTGAAATATTTTTCTCTATATAACTTACATACACCTCAAATTTCTAGTTCATAGCTTCAAAAATTTCTGAGATAAGGCTCTGAACCACTTTTGAACCGGTTCAGCGGGTTCGGAACGGGCTTTGCACCAGTTGAAATGTGTATCTCCGTATGTTATCTACACCAAGTTTGAAGTTCATATCCTTTATAACTTTTGATTTATGATTCTAAACCACTATTGAACCGGTTCAGCGGGTTCGGAACCATTTTTCATTTTCTTTATATAGTATATAATATAAAATTCCAGTTCATAGCTTCAAAAATTTCTGAGATATTACTACTACCACTATTAAACTGGTTCAGAGGGTTCGGAACCGGTCTTGAATTAGTGAAATAGCGGTTTTCGTATAACATACCTGCACACCAAGTTCATAGCTTCAATAAATTCTGAGATATAGCCCTGAACCACTTTTGAACCGGCTTAAATCGTTTTCGAACCGGATCAAAGACTTGGGACTTAGAATATGACTCTTTCCAGATCGATTATGAAAATCGGGTTCAGTGACTTAGACGCCTTTAAGGAACAATCATACTTTCATTTTAATATATATGTATGTTTCGATGTATAAATTACATTAATATCAACCCATTTGAAATAAATAATAGCTGCTCAAAGTTTTAGAAAGCAAATGATATCTTACATATTTCATTTATTGAGCTCGGCAGCTAAATTAGTTGGAAAATTACATTGTCTTTAGGAACAAGTCCAGAGAATTGGCACTTGGCACAAAAACAATTACAAGTCGCCTCCTTTCGAAAGCCAAGACAAATACAAAGTAGTGGAGCAGCATATAAATTCAAGTACAATCTCCCGCCTGCCCGACCACCCCACATTCCCTCCCATTCCCCAGTGTCTTTTGTGTTGTGTTTTTTAGTCCCTGGCCATCTTCCGGTTGAAAGAGTTCTCGAGCCATCGAAAATCGCAAAAAGGCATTAAACGTTTTCTAATTAAATGCGCCACGGCTTCTGCTGGGTTGTGTCCTTCTTGGTTGTGGACATTTTATTATTTTTGCTGTTGTTTTTTTTTTTATTTGTTGTAAAAGCAGGGCGAGTCAACAAGGATAATGATTGTTTTTCGTTAGATTTTATGCGCGACCAGGACCAGTGATGCGTTTCAATGAGAGGGTTGAACTAAAGAACTGGTGTCAGTTTGTTGCCATTTCACCATTTCAGAGGCTTAAAAGGGGATTAGAAAATTTTGAATGTCTTGGTGGGATTCGGCTGAGAAAAAAATTATATAAATACATAGACTGTTGTGTCCACCCTCCAACATTATTTCATTAAGGGCCAAACATTTTGAATGAAGCGATTAACGTTATTTTGCTTCTTTTAAAAGAAGACAGAAGTTATTGAATATTCCGTTTTGTGTTTGTTTAATTACCAACTTTTTTCCTTTGACAAATGCATTTCATTTCAGTTTTTTTTTTTTATAATTTTTTTTAATCTGCCTATTTAATTTCTCACAAGTTTGCTTTGATGTTTAAACTTTTTCTTTTTCAATTTTCACGGCATTTGTGTGTTTTTTTTCTTCATTTTCTGTTACTATTTACCAAAAGAAAAAATGAGCTTACTTTGTGTTTAATTAGCAAGACATTTGCACTCGAGTGAATTTTTTGCTTTTTTTTTATAATTGATAGACCAAATATTGGTAAATTCAAGTTAAGGAGTGCCATAAGCTTAGGGGTGAGCTTTTGGATATTTAAATGAAT
>JAEIFT010000785.1:0-80448 GCA_018904225.1 Lordiphosa mommai
CCCAACAGGCGAGTCTAGTCCTAGTTCAAAGATCGGCATAACACTGTGACACATTTTAGACTCATGAAATGTGATCCCATCAAAGGACCAAAAAATACTGATAGGGGTATAATGGTAGTATGAAAACCCTGGCTGGATTTAGCCGGATTAGCTGCCGTTTTTTTAAGTGTACTTTAAGTTTTCAGCATATCGTATGGCTTTAACAACTCCATATCTCGGTAACTATTTGCAATTTCGATTAACAGTCTTCGGCAATGTTTTAGCAGCTCTTTGTTAGCCTACAAAAACATTCTTAAGTATCAAATCAAAAAATACATCTTCATACTCAAAATTACCAAAACTTACTCAATTTTTCAATTTTTTTAAGTTTTTTTCATCTTTATCTTGACAACGGTTACGAATTTGAGCTAAATAGCTCACTACAAATTTAGCAACTTGGATTTAAATAAACAAATCATTAAGACAAACCAACATGATTCGACAACGCCTTTACATAGTTTTTGACCACAAATAAGTAAAAAAAATTTTTAAACTTATACAAATTTAACTTTTGGCAGTTGTTGGAGTCTTAAAAGTAAAGAGTACCCATTTATTCATTAAATCAATTTAAAAAATAAAATTATAATAATTTTAACCAATTACAAAAAAAAAATAATTTAAATGGATTAATTCAATTCCATAGGCATTAATATTTTTAAGTTCTTTTTGCCTACATTTCATTGTCCGCTTCATTTTGTATTGTCATCTGGCATACATCTATCGTTTCTTCGATGTCTTCGATGGAAAGAAAGTTTTTTTGGCTCCACCAACACACTTCCCAAACATTGCATCAATTCTTTTTCTTTTTCCATTTAGCACACCAGGTGTGTACGTATTTGTGGGGTCAAAAACTATGTGAAGGCGTTGTCGATCATGTTGGTTTTGTTTTTAATGATTTGTTTATTTAAGTCCAAGATACAAATTTGTTGTAAGCTATTTAGTCAAATTCGTAACGGTTGTCCAGAAAAAGATGAAAAAACTTAAAAATAATGTCAAGAAATATTATCCTTGTTCCAGATAATTGATGGAAAATCCCCAAACGCCTTAAAATAAAAATGTTACCAGTTGTTAAGCTAGACAAAATTAAAAGCGATTTAAAATAATTGCTTTTTCTATCCACCAACCCTTAAAGATATCCTTCCCTTTGCTCCGTCTTATCTCTACTAATTACAACCGCACAGTTGGCCAAAACTTGACCCGATTTTTCAACTCATTGCACGATTGATTTTTCTTGCAACCAACAGAAGAAGAAAAAAGGGTTTTCCCCAGTCCATTCGGGCATTATGATGCCATAAATGATGACAATAAAAAAAAAGTCAGCCACGCGTTGCAGCTTAGTCCAGCAAAAGGAAGCATTCAATTTTCATGACAATTCCGTAGATGATTTGCCGGTTGCCTCAGCTTTTGGCATTTTTTAATATGACTCTTCTGGCATTTTGACGTTCTTGGTTGGGACATATAAAACTGGGTTACGGCAGCGGCTGAGCTCATCCTTTGATGTTCAACAATAACAAAATTTTTGTGTGCCACCCCCTTGGTTGCATTGTGGCTTTTATTTTTATTTCACTTAATCGCATAAATCGTCAAGTATGCGTAATAATCTAATCGTCATAATTCCTCAGGCAAATCTCAGCATGAAATATGAAAATGCGAGTATTTCCCATTTTCTGCATTTCGCAGCTGTGGCAGGGAGGGGGGGGGGGACGGACTTTAGCCTACTTATGACTCGTCTGGGGGTAAAATTGAATTATTCGCCCATTCCCGCATTTCACATTTGGCAAAATTTTTAAATGTTTTTGATGACATTTTTCTTATTTATGTTTGTGTGTGCGCCTGTTGTTAGTGGTTTATTATATTTATTTGCGGGTTTTTGTGCTTTTCAGCTGCTTAAGTACCAACTGGGGAAATCATTTGAGAACATGCTTGAGGTTCCAAATATTTTAAGAAGAGTTTGTGGATTTTAAGAATTTTTCTAAGAAGTTGAGCTTAGCATTTTATAAATCGGTATTAAGTTAACCAACATTAAGAACTTTTCGCTTCAAAGAAGGCCAGATCAATGGGAATACTAGATGAGCGTTACCAGTGCTAAGTATAGCTCTGATCTAAAGAGGATTGGCAAATAGGCTAAACTTGAGTCAGCTGCTAGCCTTAATTCTAATATATAAATGTGTAAAAATTCGAATCTTTAGTTTAGGGGCTCACCTAGTAACGGTTAATTTGGGAATTTTTAGTAGAAAAAATTACTTTATTAATTGTTTGAAAATTTTAAGAGTATAATTATACATGATTGAAGAATATTCAGCAAAATTTAAAAAAAAAAATAAAAATAAAAAATAAATTCCGGCCGTCTCTGTGGATGAAATTTAAAAAAAAATACAAAAATTCCTTAAACTAGAAGATATTGTCCGTACCATGAACTACATTAAAAAAATTTTAAATTGACAAATTGGCGGCCTTTTTAAAAACAAAATTTCACGAAATTTAAAATTTTGTGTTCCATTTTTGAGCAGATCAAAAAATCGATATTTCATGGTAGGGACAACTACATATATAAAGTACATGTAGAAAAAAATTCGGTAGTGATCGGATCATTTGTCTTTGAGTAATAACTCCAGCAATTTCGGAAAATGCTGTTTCGAGAAAAATTTAATAAGCTAATGAAACTCTCTAGCTACCTATAACTCAAAAACTATTTGAGATAGCGATTTGAAATTTTAATATGTTATTTTTAAAGGTGTAATCTATCGAAATATTATTATTTTTTTATTTATCAAATCGGTTTATTTGTAAAATTTTACTCTAGGTGTGCTCCTTAAGCAGAGCAGTAAAAGATTTAAATCATTTTTGATTTTAAATCTAAATGATTTATTTCAATTATAATTATTCAATTAAGCTTTAAATCATCAAGATTTAAATCTAATTCAACCATGAAAGATTGCACTAAATTGATTTATAATTCATATTGATGCCATCTGATTGTAAGTATATTGATTGAATTCATTTGATTTAAATCATTTAAGATTTATTCATTTGATTAATATCAAACTTTTGAAATCATTTGTGATTTATTTTAAAAAAGTGAAACATGTTTGTTGGTTTGTGTTTTTGTCCGACTGATCTGTGAATTGATAATTTGAATTTTTAGATGAGCCTATCAAAAGAAGCTACGCAAAGTGGCGACCGTAGAACAAAGTAGGTTGCTAAAATGAAAAAATTTATGAGCGCCTTAGAAATTTTTAATGAAATTAAATTGTTCAACAATTCCAAATATGCAACCCTTAATAAAATGCCATTTGTATTTTAGAAAAAAAAATGTGTGTATTAGGCTGTCCCAAATTAACCCATCTTTCCGAAAGGATATACATATAAGAAAGATCACTGAGTTTTGATATAAGTGAACATTTTTTTTAAAGTTCCTTAGAATGAAAACATGTGCAGGCACAACTTTATTCCATAACAAGCCACTAGATTGAATCTCTTAATAAATTGTAACAGGTCATTTTTTAAAGCGTTTGATTTTTTGAAAATTTCAAAATCTCATGATCTTGGCGGCCAATGGACTTGGATTGTTCACCAACTTTGTCTCTCAGTTGTTAAACGATTTTTTAGGTCGAAAATACAAATTTTTCATTTAACTTTGCACCATCTGTATTTTGTATTGTTTCATACCGTGGTCCATACTTAAAATCTTTCAGATGGTCGAATAACATATGCCGAAATGTTCAGAAAGACGACGAATTTACATATCGCGAGCTTCACTGTCACTGCGCGTATTGTTTAATAAAGTGAAACTGGTGAGAAATTTGGTCTCAATGGTGTGAATAGCCCGATTGGTGAATCGAATATAACGACCATAAAATTTAAGTAATTTGCAAAACACATTTACAATAAAGCACGAATTTTAAAAAATAATATTCCATGATTTGCAAGCGCTGTTCGTTTGTTAGTCTATTCTGCTAACTGAGCATTTTTGGAATTGCCACATGTAATCCAATCACGGGTGAGGGGTCAAAAAACTTATATCAATTAAAGAAAAACTATTTTTCACATTTTTTTAGTGAATTTTTAATTTTTTTAACTTTTGGGTTTGACCATTTTTTAGTTTCACATATTTCACATAATCTTAAGTCGATTTTATGTTATATATGTGATCACTCCGTGCAATGGTGACAAAATTAAGTATTTCATCTAAACGAAAAGGCAATCAAGTCAAGAGAGTAAGATAAGCTCGAGCTTAAGCTTAAGCTTAAGATCAATTTATATTTGTAAATTGCATTATCAAAGGTTATATTTCATTTCATTATTGAAACATATATAATATACATATCAGCCTCAAAACAATCTATTTATGAAAACAGGCTTGAGGAACATCTAAACATTTGCAAAATTTAATTAGACAAGCAACATACGAGGAAGTAAACTAACTAACCAAAATGCAATCTCAGTCACACACAAACACATACACGTACGCATAGAGAGACGGATGCAAGTGACAGTCCTTTTTGTGGTTATCAGCGCCAGGTGCTTCGTCATTGAGTTGCCTTCACCAACTGTTCAATAACTCAATACATATGTACAAATATATTGCACATCCCATTTGAATCACATCATTGACTTTTCGACATATGTATTGCACACACACACACACACAATCATGCACACAGACAGTCCATTCCCCTAGCATATTTGGTTTATGAAATAATTACACTCTAATTGCAAAAGTGGCTGCGGTTGCCAGTCATCGATATAATGTCAGTCTCTGGCAACAGGAAGGCATTTCCATGGAGAGCAGATAAGAGTGAATTATATCGAAAATTTTCTAATTTGAAGAGAAAAGCCCCAACCAAAATAGGAAAACCAACATTGATAAACCTTTATGGCTATATATTTTTTTTGTTTTTGCATATTTTTTTGCAATTTTCGCAATGCGATTTTCTGCTAACTGAATCCAATAACCACAACATAAAGAATTTTTCGTTCAATATTTACACTTCTCCTAAACTGCATAGTTTCATGCATTTGTGAGCATTTTGTATGCCATGAATGTATTTCATTTCGCAGCAAAATAAAGTAAAAGAAATAACAACAACAACAAATATTAGAGTAAAAAATGCATTTCAAAAGTCTGTGTAATTGAGTTTAGTTTTTACATTCAAAATATCAAGGATTAATTGCTAAATATCTCAACAATGACAAACAGTAAATATGGAAGATGGCATTCAAAGTTGTGAAATTGTTGCATTTTATATTTTTGCCTCCCCGGAAATGGCTGCAGCATGAGGAGCACATTCCAATTAAGCAACTGCAAGTTATTATTCAAATAGTTACACTAGGTAACAAAGTCAAAAAAAGATTTAGGAAGGTATTTTAAAAAAATAAATAAACCTATTAATCATAGTGGCTGTGCAGAAGGCCAAGACTCTCGACTTTGTCTACGAAACATGAATTAAAAAGTTTTTCAAGTCCACTTATTAAGATTCGCTTGGTATCAATCATTATTTTATATAGCTGCCATATAAGGATTCAGGCTTTATTGTTGTTTAAGATATTGAACTTAAATCCTGTTAGTGCTTATATTTTAAACTCCTAAGACAACTTACAAAATATAGTTTGGTTTGGACAATTATTTCATATTGCTACCATATAACCAATCTGGCCGACTAACATCAATTTTGATTGATTTGGCGATATATAAAACGATTTTCTCATAAAGGGGCAAGTTATGGCAGAAAGGGTTTATTATTCATTTTTCTGAATAATTTTGCACTTAAACCTTTAAGCAACGCTTAGAAATGCAAAAGTTATATTCCTCGAGTTACAGCTACACTTTTGATAGGCTCACCTTAAGGGGGTCTTCTACCTTTGAACAGTGTTTTATGAGTGTTTTTTAAAAAAATTCTGGATAGAAAGTCATAGGAGCTTTATCAGTTAAGTTTTTGGATTTGAGTTATTAATTAACTATATAATAAAATATAAAAAAAATGTTTGGATTTCGAGGGCTGCTTAAAAAGTTATCGGCCTGTCAATTAAGGTCCCAAAAAAAAAGGTGTAGGTGGCCACCACCAGGGCCATGATTCCGGGACTCAAGGTTAACGGAATTGAAAGCGGTAAATGAGGTTATGATCAGAATTGATGTAATTCTGGCCCGTACCTCAATCATAATTTTCAATATTTTTTTGAAAAATTGGGGGCCGTTTAAAATTTTTTTTTTGAATTTTCAAGTTTTTTTTGTGTAGTTTAGTGTAAAAAAATTAATTGAGGTACGGGCCAGAATTACATCAATTATGCGTCGATTGCAACATGGCTGACCAAAATCGGTTCAGTAGAACTGGCCCAATCATGGCTACCAGGTCAAGAAACGTGGTTTCGAGAAAAACGCATTTAAAGTTTTGAGTAATGTGTAAAATACTCACTATAGCGAGAACATTGCTCCACTAAAATAGCAATATCTGCTAAACTATTTCGAATATTTGAAAATGAGTTAAAGGGGATGAAAGGGGAATGTCCAAGCTAAAATAATAAGGCAAAACAAAAAAATCGAAAAAAATCATTTTCAAAGGTAGAAGACCCCCTTAAAAATTAAAATTAGCAATACACAGACGAAACACGGTCGAAAACACAAAACAACAACAAATGTGTTATTAAACTATAATTTCACATACCTTAACTAAAGATTAGAATTTTTACACTTTTTAATTCTTCAGCGGATGCACTTAAATGACTCATCTAGTAGGTTTAAGTTAGTCGGGATTTACACCATGAAGCAAACTTCCTGAAGTTTTCTTAGTAGGTGTGGAATTTAAAGGAAATCTTTCAGACCTTTTAAACGAATCCTAAAGAAATACATATAAATCTCTCGCCTACTAAGAAAACTTCATAAAGTTTGCTTCATCATGTAAATCCCGTCTAATTGTATCCTTCTATCAAAGATATTCTATAATTTACAAACGCCTACTAGATAAGTAATTTTTATACAAAATTTTATAATAAAAATTTTTCATGACAATTAAAAAGTAATTTTTATTATAAAAATTACAAAATAAAAATTAATTTAAATTTTTATAATAAAAATTAGTTTTAACTGTTATTCAAAAATTCTTATATAAAAATTACCATTTAACTGTTAAATCAAAATTTGTATTTTAAAATCATATAATAACGATTATTTTTAAATTTTTATTTAAAAATTAGAAAATAATTGTTATTTCAAAATTTTGTATCCAAAAAGTTATAACAGTTACGGTCCCTGCTTATTATAAATACACACCACACGCACGGTCAATTTTTAGTAATCAAGACACGTCACGTCACGACACGCACGACTGTGTTAATAATGAACAAAAATTATGACGAATAGCCTCCTGAATTTCGTTCTTAATTTTGTTTAAATGAGTCCAATTGAAATAAGTGTGACCAACAGATGATAAAGGAAAAATAAAGATATTTAACGGTATGTTATGTACGGTTGAGTTAGTATTCTTTTATACTTTTAAGTAAAGTAGTGTCGGCTTGCATCGTGTTACTCGTGCTATGTCGTGTTTTGTCGTGGTAGACTGTGTTCGTGTTTTAAGGTCACGCAGTTGCACTCACGAAATCTGCTGTCGTGCGTGTTCCCAAGTCTGTTCCAACTATGAGTTTTTGGGGATATACAAATCCAAAGTTACCCTGACGGTATGATTGTGTCTTGCTACTTTTCGTTAAAGGCCTATTCTCAGATGACATAAAAAAATAATTTTCGTTACTATGCTTTAAATGAATAGAAACACTTTTGTAGAGCTTTGAAATCAGAATGCTTTTGAACAGATGTCTCATTTATATGAAGCATAGTGCCGAAAATAAAATTTATGTCATCTGAGATCAGGGGTTTACAAGGTACATTTTTAAAGCAAATTTTTGGCAAATGGATTATCTTCATACGTTTTCTTGCCTGCACTATCATAATTATTGTGTGGGCACCCCTATGCAAATATGCAAGTTGAACATCAGTCTGATGGTCTGATAAATTTTTCCAAATTTAAAAATATTTTTTTTCAATTTACTTTCGCCTTACTAACCGCATGTCACAAAAGTTCGCTCACATAGAATGTCTGACCTTGTGTATAGCAGACTTGTATTGCATATTTATATAAAGGACATTGCACTAAACGGCCAACAAATATCAAGCGTCTGCTACTCTACCCATGGTCCAGCTTGAAGCACTTCTTTGGCCGCCTGATGTCGCGACACAATTCTGTCTGGCCCGGCCGAGTCCTTATGCCCTCCCTCCACTTGTTCCCGGCACTTTTGTGGCCTTTGTTTATTTCGCATTTAAATGGAACAAGTTGCTATCGATTGTCGGTTGTCGTGTTGCTACGGGCGTGTTAATAAATCGAGTGACTCTCATGTGACAATAATTATGCCATTGATTGCTTAATTGCAATGCATATGCATTGGACACGCCCTTTCCCCCCGTCCGTCCGTCCGTCCCTGGGCGACTTGTATGGCAATTTAATTGCTGGCTTTAAGCACACACTCAGGACGTCGTTTGGCACTTTGCATGCATTTCATTTTAATTTAATTTCAGCCGCCTTTTGCTTTCATCTTGCGACTTGGGCAAAAAGGACACTTGGCAGAAGGCAAAGCAGAACAACGCAGCCGCCGCCGCCGTGTCGTTAAGTGTCTCATGTGTGTGTGGCATGTGCAACAACTTGAATTATGCACATGAGTTTGAGTTTCTTGGTTTGTGTGATTGGTGAAAAGGGCCAGCGCCGCAAAATATGCAATGCTTTTTGTAAGTTTCAAATATACGAAATATATAATGATAAATATTCCAGTCCTGATTACCCTTCCATCTACATCTACATCTTTACCCAGTCCTTACTAATCCTTTAGGTTTGTTTTCAATTTATTAATAAACTTACTGACATACAAATTAATTATTTATGCCATCAAGACATCAACCTTAAGCCATTTTGCTTAACGAATATTTGAAATGGAATTTAAATAAATGTGGTAAAATAATTCAAAATGATAAACAAATTCGCACAGGCCCGTCTTAAAGCTCAAATAGGGGGGGGATTAGTCAGGAATTCTATGAAATTATCTTTGGGCAGAGTTTCTCATTCCTTTAACCGCAATTGTTGTGTGTACTTTCACCTAATCTGTTGAAGAACTCTTCAGCATTCAACAGCTGCTGCAGTTGTTTTAAAACGCATAAACATTTTGGATTCAGCTTGGGGTACCCTTGGGGGGGGGGGTGCTGCATGTGGTCGACTAATGCAGCAGCTTAGTGCCAAGTCTATGTGTGTTTGTGTGTGTAATTAACATGGCATTCAAAGCCAAATCTCTTGTAGTGTTCACTTTGCGGTTGCCAAAAGGATGCAAATTGAAATGCTCACAAAATGTTTAAATATTTTCAACACCTTCAACTTGATTTGTGGATTTGTGTAGGCGTGTCTCATGCAACATGTCAATTAGTCGAGTTCTACAACGAAAAATGGCAGCAGCTGCCAAATTTAATTTAACCAGCCACACACTTGCCCCCACCCCCTTGACTCTTGTCTCATGTCTGAATGGATTCAAAGCATTTTCATGTCACAAAAACGAAGCGAAAACTTTTCAACATGTGTTGGCAGCTTTTGGTCGAAAAGAAGGCAAAAAAAAAAAAAAAAAAAGAAAATAGAAAAACTAGAGAAGAAAACTCCTTCAAAGTTACACAGCAAAGCAAAAGAAGGCAAGCAAGGGGCAAGGTAAGGAGAGGCAAAAAAAAAAAAAAAGGGTGCCAAGTGGCAAGTGGCAGGTAATAATCTATGCATGTGTGGGTGGAGAATTGAGGAGAGTCGACACTTGGCAGCACTTTACATTTATTGTGGCAGTCATGTGTGTGGGCAGGGAGGGGATTGCATTCGAAAGTGCCTGTCATGGGCAAAAGGCAAAAGCCCAAAGCTAACAGTTTTGGAGGAGAAGACATGGCCACAGCTCTAAGCTGTCTTAGTTGCTTATTATGCAGCCCCCTGGCTCCGCTTGGCTCCTCTCTGGCAAGTCATCGTCGCCCAGCGTGCGGAAATGAGCAGCTGTCCTGGCCTCCGCCATCTCTCAAACTCTCAATGTACAGCCATTGCACTATGGTCACATATTCGCTTTTCTTGTTTGGCATAGAGTACAAATAGGGGCTGGTTAAGTATATCAATTCTTCTTTCTTATTTTTTTTTCCCCTTATTCCTTTAAAATCTTGGGATATTGTCCAAAATGCCTTTAAACAGTATTTCATGAACGTAATTGCAACATTGGCCGTGTTCAGCAGAAGAATATGCTCCCTGATCAATGATTTATATCTTGGCAATTTACGTAGCCTACTTTCTTTTTCCACTTGTGTTTAATATGATATTCACATGGAGCTTTTCCCATTGTCAATTCAACAATACCCCCTAAAAGCATGCTAAATAATAAGAGTAGTTTTATTAAGCTGATCTGTGATCAAGTGTCTGTGCTGAACGCGCCCCTTAATATCCTGTTTCAATATTTTTTTAAAGATGCCTCCACTTTAATTCTAATAACTTTTTGTTTTTACGCCGAATTGTAAAAACTTTCTAAAAAAGATAGTATACAGATAGAAAAACTTGATCAAATATTTCGTAATAGATCTAAACAAATCAAGGTGAGTGATATGAATTTTAACAGAAAAAAAAATTTTTGCACTAAACAAATTAAGTGATTAAAATTTTTCAAGAGGAGAAACTTTTTAAAAAAATATAAAAAACCGATTTTTGATAATATCTCGATAACCAGCCGATAGAATTTTTTTATTGCAATTTTCGTGCTTAGCAGCCCAAAATACTTTAGAAAAAGTCGGGTAAAATCGACTTTCATTTTGTCGATTTGGAAGTAAAAGAGATTTTCGTATAAACTCTTGAAATATATATTAAAATTTATTAACTTTATATGTAAAGCGATATTTTTGTACCCTTAATTTTAATTAAGTGTTTGGCCTTAGTTCCTAATCCTCTTATAGGTAGAGCTGACATAAGAATATTGCGTTGGATTTGGTTTTGATGGATGTTCTACAATGGCAGGTAATAAAGGTGAAGTTCAAGCCTTTTTTAGAAGATTTGGGCACAACATTTATATTGCTCTTTCCAACAGCGGCATTTTCTTGTGAATGACGTAAACGCGGATTTATATTTCTAAATAATAATTAAGATGCGATTAACTTATTCTGTGAATCAACAGCGAAAGGATTTATGATACCAAAGTACAATGCTCTCAGCAGAACTCTTAAGATTTTTCTAAAATTGTTAAGCTGTTATTGAGTTGCGAATAAGACAAATATATTTAGCACAAAAGGTTTCAGTTGAAGTCTGCGGTGACTAGGCAAGTTTCAACGTTGTTCTAATGACAAAAGCAAAATAATCGTCGACAATTGATTTAATTGCGGTTGAAGAGTCTATTGAGTATATGTTGGAAGTGCTTAAAAATTTTGACTATATTCGATCTTAAAAAAGAAATGTGTCTGTCACGCTTTGCTGGGAAACAAAAGAACAGAAGCAATCCTTATAAATACTGGTGACATTATACAGGGTGGCTTATGAAAGCCGATACCAAAAATAATTTTATAAACTTTTTTCTATTAAAGTAATCTGATTAATTTTTTTTAAATTTGAAAAATGATCTTTAGATTTAACAAAAATTAATAAATATGTAAGAATGTTGCATCCCCAGAATTCATAGATCATGGATCATCATTCTCCAGAATGCATAGCCAGAATTCCTACGAAAATTTCCCAATAAGCTGATTTCAAAAAAACTTAACAATCCGTTGGCCACCCAGGTCGCTGGACCTTGCACATGACTTTTTTTGTGGGGTTATTGGGAACAGAAAGTCTAAAAATCAATACCGACTTTGGATGAACTAAAGCATTCCTTTCGAGTATCTATTGCAGCTATTCCTGGCTCATCTCTCCAGCCAGTAATGAACTACTTTTTGATAATATGATGCAACGAATAGAATTCCAATTAAATTTTAATATTTTTCAAACTTATTGAGCTTTATTTAATTAAATAGCATGAGCTTTAACATGATTTATAAGGAACTTTAATTTCATACACAAAAAAAAATTAATTTGATTTTCCTAATATAGCATTTTTCATTAGCTACCCTATATAGTGTGAGTATACAACTCACCTAGCAGCCCTATTTAATGCACAAATGTCAGGATTTTCTTATGTTATAATTTTCTAATGTTTTCAGGGTGCAAAGCTTCCCAGCTTCTAAGTCTGCGACTCGCTTCTATGTGCTGCGAGGAGTCCTTCTCTTTACAGTATCTACATAGTTGGTTATTTGTTATACCCAATCTATACAAGTGGCTCTGGAGTCTTTAGCTTTGTAAGGATCCTCAGGTTAGTCTTTCCTTGGTGGAACAGTTTTTGGGACCTTTTGTTGATGTGGTTTCCTATAACTGCTTTCGCTTGACTCAAACTCCTGGTGTTTACCCAAAAGGTTGTTCTAAGCTTATTTTCCTCCTTTCTAAGGAGCTGTCCAATGCCGCAAGTAAGTGGGTAAGTCAAATTTATTCATGGAAGTAAAAAATTCGTTGATTCGCTTTGGCTATAAATACAATTATTTAAATGTTCATTTCTTCTCTCTTCATCTTCTTTCAAACCAAAGCTTAAATGTATATGACGTATTATAAATAGTTTAAATTTTCAAGCCAAAAAAAATTGATTTCGTGACCATGGTGCATTGGCAAAAGCTATGTTCAAGTTTAATCCTTCCCTTTGCCTTCTTCGTCCTGGGGCCACTTGTGCTAAGTAGTCGCAGCAGTCGAGTGCAATGAAATTTTAGCTGGGGCTGTTCAGCTGCCGCCTCTAGCATAGCTACTAAGTCATTCTCCCACACACACACGCACATACAGATACACAATCACACACATGTCATACACACACACACATTACATATAGACAGCAGCAGCTGCAGGCAGCAGCCATTTTTTATCATCATTTCCGTAACTCGTTGACAAACGGAAGCGTCGAGCCGAGTGCAGAAATGGCAACGCTCTTGGATGAACGGGGAAGAGGGGGAGTGAGGTACGTTCACTCAGCACGAAGGCTGCACGGAAATGACCGAAATAGCTGCCATTGCTTATAATTTCTCGTTTGAAAACTACACTTTGAACTACTTTTCCATGTAAGCACTTACATGCATTCCGAAGAACCTTTCCAAACTCGCACACACACACACTCACACGCTCTTTAGATTTATGTTATAGTCTTAGATAAAGAATGATCGAATAATAAGCTTATCTTGGGCTTAAACAAAATTATTTGGTTAGAATTTTGTAAGGAAATTTAAGAAAAGTAGAGGAAAAATGTAAAAAAATCCAAATTTTTCCTTTTTCTGACCAACTAATAAAAACCAGTTTATGATTAACTTTGGCAAAATCGGTCACCTTCACCAGCTATTGGCGAAGAAGAATTGAAGAAAATGCGCCAAGAGAATGATCAAAAAATAAATATATATATTCTAACATTTTTCATAAAACAGAGAACATTTTCAATTTGGCAAAATCTGTCACCTTCACCAGCTATTGGAGAAAAAGAAAATATGCCAAGAGAATGATCAAAAAATAAATATATATATTCTAACATTTTTCATAAAACGGAGAACATTTTCAAGTTGGCAAAATCTGTCACCTTCACCAGCTATGGAGAAAAGAAAATAGCCAAGAGAAGATCAAAAAATAAATATATATATTCTAACATTTTTCATAAAACGGAGAACATTTTCAATTTGACCCCCCGCTTTGGGAAAGCAATCAAATAATATTCAACAAATTTTCAAGTTAAAAAATGTTGACCAATTTGCGCATTCATTTGCTAAGCCATTGCTCACACACACCCACTCCTGCTCACTTCTCTTGGCCATTTTTCTGGCTACTTTCTGCAGCCATTTTCGCCCTATCAACAAAACCTCTTCAAGTGCTCCACACACATACACCCCTTCTCAGTCGCCCATTGACGGCATTCGGCGTTTCTTTTTTCGCATTGACAGCAAATTCGAAATATATTTGCCCAGCATTTGCTGCCTGCCACGCTTTACACCACATTTTCGGAGGGGCTTTCAACGAGCCGTTGTCCTTCCCTTCGATCCATTCGTATTCATGCGCCTGTTCCACTGCCCCAATGTTTGCCTGGGCCTGGCTCAGCTCTCGTGGAATGTTTTTACTGCTGAATGGGTAATTTAGTATTTGGCAATTAGCTTTTGCTTTCGGGCTTTCTTTTTTTTTTTTTGCACTAGTTTCTTTCATTGGCACATGCGGCTGCTTCTCCTGCATTCGCCAGCTCGTTTGTTTGTTTATCTGTTAAATTATGCAGTCGTCTATTAAGTGGCTGAGATTTATGTGACCACCAGCAGGAGATGAAGCGAAAGAATCAGAAATCCTTTTTGAATTTCCATTTGCCTTTGGCTTATAAATTAAAGCCCAAATACAGATACATAAGAGATATAAATGAAAGCACATAAATTTGGCCATAATATATGAAATTTGTTTTCCACTTTCTGGTCATAACCATTTGCAATTATTTGGCCATGGCTTTGTCCGCTTGTCATTTCATTTTGTTTACGCTTCATTAAATATTATTGAAATGCTGCAATTAATTGTGTAATTGTTATTTTATGTCACAGCAACAACAACAATAACAACAACAATAACAACGACAGCACTTTAAGCACTTGACACAACACAGCCAACGGCCAAAACTGTTGCCTGCCCCCTTTGGCACAATATCCTGCCTCGGCAACCTGCCACTGCCACCGCCCGTTGGCCATTTTGTTGCCCAACAAATTGCACATTAAATTAAACACAAATAACTCGTAAAATTGTTAAATGTTAAAAACGTTAAATGCAACTATGTAATTAGCTGCCAAATCAACAAGCGTGCAAATTATCAGAATGGAAACAACACAAAAAAAAAATACAAATTATAACAATAATGAGGGACATACATAACAAACACTCAAACTTGCAGCACGCAAGACTCGAGTGGCATTTAAGAAACGAGAACACACTTTGGGATACTCTGTACCCGAGTATTAATATGTATACTATGGTAAATTTACGAGGCTTTTCAAACAGCACAAATACCGCAATAAAACTGTCGAAAAGAATTTTCTAATTTTAGTTTCCCAGTCGAACTTTTTAAGGAGCTTCGCTCGTTGAATTATAGGATAAAGTAGTTCGGCAGCCATTGCCGGTTGACATCTTAAAGATCTTCGCTGGTATGACGTCAACATCGGTTTTATGGCACATAAAATGGTTTGATAAAGAGTTTAGAAAAGTAAGTTAAGGTATGTAAAACAAGGAAGAAAGCCAGTTAAGCCAGACTGTAATATGACCTGCACCTGCCACAGTTTGTTTATAAGGAATCAATTTTAAGTGAAGCACCACACAAACTGAGTAAGTGCTGCCCATCACAGTTTATTTGTTTTAATTATAACTCGACTATCGTTCATCTGATCGAAAGACGATGTAAGGTGGACCTTCAGTTTAGAGCAGCGATGGGTAGCCTATAGCCCTTTGGCTCAGTCAGCAATGGTTTTTTTGACGCCCTCAGCCTACCAGACATGTGCGACATTTCGAAAAGAAAAAGAAATTGCTTGCAATACTGGCGTCAGACGCTGAAAACAGACGGGAGCAACAACAAAATCGCTGGTCAGACAAACAGCCGCTCCATTCGACGCTCACTTATGAGAATTGATTATTTCTGTTGTTTTTGGACTGCCCGCAAACTATAATTTCTTGCCCACCGCTGGTATTGGAGTATAACTATAATTTGATATTTCGTTTCTGTCATTGGACAAAACATCTCTTGCTGAACTAGAAGTGCGCGCGTGAGTGATTTTTTCTTCACGTAACGCACGATTCACACAATAAAAATATCTTGAAGCACGAACTGCAGTGATTTCTCACGATCACGTCGTGAAACGTCGTGACATACCGTGACAGGTATAAGTTCACTTCACGCGCAGACCTCTACTCTAAACCAATGGTTCAATATAGTATAGTATAGTATCAGCCAAAACGGAGCATATTCAACCAAAAAAAACTGGATCTTTGAACTTGAATTAAGTACAAATCGTGTCTATAGTTCAAACGCTCATAGAAAAAATTGAGAACTTTATACTTGGATCAAGTGCATTCGTACATTATAGTACGGTAAGAGGAAAAATTCTTGATTCAGGAGAGAATTTCTTTATTCAAGAATGCATTTTCGAGGACGAATTTCTTGAAACAAGAATTTTCATACTAGATCTAAGTATGATACATTTTTATTTCAAGTAAAAAAATCTTGAATCAAGAGCTTTACAGACTCAAAAACTAAGATTCTGTCATTCTTGAATTAAGAGCTGAACGTTCTCAAATCCCATTCTTGAATCAAGAATCTCCAATCAGAAGCTGGGACATTTTTAGTTCAGCTGATTTTATCTATGAAAAACGGAAAATACAAGTTTTTTGTAGATTTTAAGTTCTGATTTTAGGTCATCACATGGCGATCAGATGTAACTCCAGAATGAAACAAATTATTGTAGCGCTGACAATTTTTTGCGGCTTGTGGGTGAGGGGGCAACATTTTCCCACTGGCTTGGACTTGGACACTTTTGATGACACGGACAGTGTCCTCTTCTGCACGAAACTATAACTATATATCAAACAAAATAAAAAAGTATTCATAGTATTATTCAAACAATTAATCTCTTACCTTTTCCTTTCTTCATAAATTTTAACTTCTCTCTGAATTCAATTCAAAGGCCCAAAGGTGGGAAGGCTTCTTTGACCCCTGCCTCCCACGAAATTTGAAAAAAGGAGTGTGTATCGTGGAACACGAAGAAGAAGAAAAATCAGAATCAAAATAAGAACTCTTGCATAGGAATATAAAATTATTTTATTATTATTATTATATATATATTTTATATAAAACAGTATTGTAAAATAGTGTACCTGTACCAGTCCCAGATACCTAATCCCATATCCCTTATCCCTGATCTCAGATCCATGATGGCAGATCCCAGATCCCACATCCATGATCCCAGATGCCTGATCTCACATCCCTGATCCCCGATACCCACTATCCCAGATCCCACATCCTTGATCCCAGATCCCTGATTCCAGATCCAATATTCTAATTCCTCTCGTTCTCCAGTTCCACATTCCTGATCCCGCATCCCAATTCGCTACACTCTATTAGGCTGAGCGATCAAATTGAGCGCATACTCCCGTTCAGTTTTTTTAGAATTCATACAAAAAGCAAATCCTAGAAGCCACTCCCCCCTCCAGTCGCACAAACACGTTTAAGCGCGAGCGCATATATAAAAGCAAAAAAGAGCCTTAGCTAAACGAACAGCATTGTACCACCCACCACCCACTTTGCTAGCATGAGAGATCCTGTATGTATATGTGTGTGCATGGTTGCGTTTGCTTGTGCTTATTCAATGCAAACGAATATCAGGACAAATAAAAACAAAACACCGAAGCAAAGAAAATCTCACGCAAAGATGTTGTCGCAAAGAAATCAAAGTAAAAATGTTTTTCGTTTTAGTCCCCCAGCCGAACTTCCGTTAAAGAGCTTCGCTCTAAAAAACCTCATATCTTCCTTGATTTTGGTACTCATTTGTTATCAATCCACCTTCCATCGTTTTCCAAACGGATAAGCAAGAATCGAATTAATACTAAACATATAATTACGCTGGGCATCACCAACCCACCGCCTCAAACATAAAATGTATTAGTTGTATACAAACTTTGGCAGGTTTAGGATATTTTACGGACAAATAACAACTGATTCAATTATCTGAATTTTCTGTTTTATTGTCGTAGACAAGGGGAAGTTGCATTTTATTTAAATTTCTTCATTTTTTTTTACAATCGCGATAAAGTTCTTTTATCATTTCACTCTCACTTGCCTCAAAGCCGTGCTGTGCGTCCCATTTTAAAAATAATCTCTGACTCTTAACTTTTTGAGCCCCTTCTGTGTTAATCCGTCCTGTTTATTACTCATTTCAATCGCGGCCCTAATTCATCCTTAACTCTTCTAAACACATACATCAAGACAGATCACTCATGTTGACTTCCAGCCTCAGCCGTTTTAAGCATCTCGTCTTCAAATTCTTTAATTTTTTTTTCTAAATTGTAAATGCTATCTGGAACCCGAACCTAAACCGACCCCGTTCTCATTTGAAGAACCTTTGAACCGAACCCCCCCATATAGGTTCGAGCGCACCGAACCCCTGTCAAAATTAGGGTTTGCCTTTTACATTACAAACATAAATTTTTGACCCTAGTTATAATAATTATTTGTTATTTTAACGATTTTTGTCGTGTTGAATCATCTATAAAATCGCTCTAAATCAGCTATAGCAACAGGAACACTTTTCATTTTGTACTTTCAGATTGTCTAACTCTACCTTTAATTGAGCTCAACACAAACTTGGTAAAAATATTTTTATTGTTATAAAAGAATCCCCAAAAAATATAAATATTAAAGCTTCTCTCCTTGCCAATAAGAGCCTTAGCCGCCAAGAAAAGCAAAGAATACCCAACGACAATAACACAGCTCACACACAAGACGTCGCATGCAATTTGGCCCAGTTTGCTGGAAGACGTTGAACGATTGCCTGACATTTCACTTAGGCCAACCTCAACACATTTCACTTTTCACTCATTTCAATGTGAATTAGTCTTAGTTTTTTGTACTAACCAAACAAAAAAAGGCGCATTGCATTGTCGTGGCAGTAAATCAAATGAAAGAAGAAGGCGCCATTGGACGGCCGTATGCCCTCCTGGTCATTTGTCAAGCGTCAACAAGAGCGTTGACAAGTGAGGCAATGGCCAAGCGCTGCCCCTAAGTTTGTGTTGCAAGTGGTCTTGTGTGTGAGTGTGTGTGTGTGTGTGTGTTGTGGGGCAAAACGATTTAATTTCATTATTAAACAATGGGCGACAAAGTGGCAGCAGATTTCATTTATGGCGCACACTCATAACACGCGATGGGGTTGACAGGAGCTGCCTCAACTAATTTCAAATGGGGGGGGCAAGTATACGACAAGCACTCAACATGCAAGCTACGTTGATGCATAACCCAGGAACTAGATAATTAAACACCTATGACAGAAACACAATGGCTTGCACATATTACTTGCTTGATGGATGACTTTGCCTAGAAACCTTTTTTTTCTAATCTAATTTGATTTTTTACACATTTTATAATGCTCGGGCATAATTCTTAAAATGAACTCCGTCCTCTAATTTATGCACAACCATTATAAACTGGCCAGCAGCTTAAGCCGTTTACATAATTTATTGGCCTTGTTTTCTTTTATTTATTTTCGTCATCAGCTTGAGTGCGGAGAGGTGCTAACTGAACCTAAACCTGAACCGTAAAATAAATAATAATCCAAATAAATGTGCCACGTGCTACAGAAGCCAGGAGCGGCAACAGCCGGAGCAGCAGCAGCTCCACGACGGTTGGGACAGGTTGAGGCAGGCGTTAATTGACAGTAATTTTATTAGGTAAATGAAGCCCGCCAAATAACACCGCGGCATACCGAACCCATCGGACGTTTGGGTACCTCATAACAGACTCGTAAATATTTAACAAATTATGCGATTTTAATGAGCTGGAAAAGTGCAAATCACTGGCGGCTTTTTTGGTTTGGTCATTTGTCGCCATTGCTTTCAATTTGATGCACTTTACAACAGCAACAACAACAACAACAATATTATATATGTATGAATAGCAATAATTAAAATGTGGTTTGATGAACCCCATATCGATTGAACACAGATTTCATTTCATTGCACAAAAATATAAAATATGAAGGGGATATATGTATATCGAATGTATTTCAATGAATGGATGCCTAATGACATAGTTAAAAAGTCAGTTGATAAATGCTCAAATATATGTGCGCTGTTCTTGTTACTTTTTAATCCCTTTCATAGGGTATTATAAAACTGCGTACTGATTTTTGTGATGCACAAAATTAAGCAAAGCCGACCTCTTAAAATTATATATTATATTTTGGCATCTGTCTGCTTTTTTGCTCGTTTTGGAAACCGTCTCAGAAACTTTCTGTCCCAACCCGCACATATACTTAACACAGTTCCTGTGGCGTCACACTTAAAAGTTATCAATAATATACAAACTTTGTCAGTTACAGAGTATATTACAGCCGGACTTGGTTTTAATAATATATCTTATTTCAACGCAATAAAAACTTTAAATAGTCTTGGTTATTTTAGTCAATAAAGTTAACAAAAATGTTTGGCAACAGATTTGCTTATCTGATTCCAAAAAATCTCATTAAATACTTTCCGCTAACTAAAGGATGTTATAGAAAATGTAGATTAGATTAAAAAAATAAATAAATAACTGAGTTCCGTATGGGTTTTTCTGTAACTCACAAGAATGCCTAAATTTTGAGAAAACTTCCATATATCGGTAGTACCCACGGGATTGTTCAAAACCAAGAAAAGAGAGTTTGTCCTCACGGACTGACTGATTCACTAATTGGAAATCTAGCCAGAGCCTAAGCGGTAAGTGTTAGAAAGCTGAAACTTTCATAGAAGTTTCCATATGAGTTGAAAGATGGGCGGGTTGTTGGAAAATTTCACCCCCAAGGGGCGGAAAACTACCAGAAAAGTATTTGGGGAAAATTTATCATCCGATTGACTTTAAATTCGGTTTCTAGATAAGGTAAGCAAAATAATTGGTTACGTGTTTCCCGATTTTAGGAAATCCGCACACAAGGAAAATGCCGGACAAAAAATGTTACATGTCTTCAGGCCAGACAGTTCTTTTTCAGGTGATTGGTGGAATGGAAGGAAATTAATCTGCACAGCTGCTAAAAATATTAGCACTTGTTAGGACTTTTTGCTTTTTAGCTTATAGAGTTATCAAATCTGATGTAATGCTGGCCCGCACCTCAATCATATTTTGAATATTTAATTTAATAAAAAAAAAAAAATTTTACTCCAACTGATTTAACTCAAAAATATATATAGGATATAGATATCAGATATTTAAAATTTTTAAATCATTGCTAATAAAAATTCGATACCATAAAAAAACTTTTCTTAGTAAAACACATTTTCGACCGATCGGTCCTATGGCAGCTATATGCTATAGTCATCCGATTTTTTATAATTTTTTTCAAAATTATGTGAAAGCATAAAAAACTTATATATACCAAGATTGGGGACGCTACGATAAAAAACAAAAAGTTTTTCTCACTATAAGTAGTTTTTGACCGACCGTTATATGGCAGCTATATGATATAGTCATCCGATTTTGATAAATTTTTTCAGAATTGTGTGGAAACATATAAAATAAATATATACTACGATTGGAGACCCTACGATGAAAATCAACAAAGTTTTCTCACACAGACTTATTTTTCGACCGATCGTTCCTATGGCAGTTATATGCTATAGTGATCCGATTTTGATACATTTTTTCAGAATTATGTGAAAGCATATAAAACTAACATGTACCAAGATTAGTGACGCTACGATGGAAAACAAAAAAGTTTTTCTAACTAGAACTTGTTCTTAGACCGATCGTTCCTATGGCAGCTATATGATATAGTTATCCGATCCGGCCGGTTCCAACATATTAGTTGCGTGCAGTAAAGAAGACTCTGTGCAAAATTTCAGCTCGATAGCTTTAAAACTGAGACTAGTTCGCGTAGAAACAGACAGACGGACAGACAGACGGACAGACAGACGGACAGACAGACGGACAGACAGACGGACAGACAGACGGACAGACAGACGGACGGACGGACAAGCGGAAATGACTCAGCTCGACGACCTGATCAAGAAATATATAGTTTATGGGGTCGGAAATGAATATTTCTATGCGTTACAAACTTCTGGGCAAAATTAATATACACTTTTCAAGTGTATAAAAATTTCGGACATTTAAAAAAAATTGGATTTTTCAGGTTTTGTTTTTGAGTTCAGTGTAAAAAAATAGTAAAAAATTATTTCCTGTTGATTGAGTAACGGGCCAGAAGTACATAAATTAAGCGTCGATTGCAACATGGCTGATCAAAATCGGTTCAGTAAAACTGCCGCAATCTGGCTAACAGGTAAAAAAACGTGGTTTAGAAAAAACGCGCTATATCTGCTAATATGGAATTCTCAAAATGGTTTTAAGGGAATAAAAGAGCAATGTCCAAAAAATCAAAACAAAAAATTGTTTAGTTAGAAGACCCCCTTAAGAGCATTAGTGGTTAGAAGAAAAAAAGCTCGTAAAGACGGAAAGATGACCTAGCAGCAGCTCTTAAGTTAAATTCAATTACTAGGCTGATACATAGTTGCCCTTATAAGAATGCTATGTTTATGATGAAATCAAGTATACGTCGTTGTTTGTAATGCAAATGTAGTGCGATGTTACAGAGCGTTTATGACGAGGATTTTCTTATAGATTTAAGGCTTTAGATCAAGAATAAAATAATAAAAAAAAAAAAATTATGCAACACTTCCGCCAGAGAATTTGGAAAAAAAATTTAATTAATATTTGCCTTAAAAATTATATTTTTATTATTATAAAAATCACATTTTAAATGCAACATTGGCTGAGACTTTTTGTTATGAAAGGGAAATATGTATAATGAATAAACTTAAAACTAATCATTGTGGTGGAAATAAATCAATGTTTGGTATAAGGTCATAAAAAATGATGTATTCAAAGTTTATCGCTCATACGTAGTGTGGTCCTTTCTTACACTTTTAGTTTTTAATTAGTTGCAGTAGACTGACTGACCATTTAAAAATTGTTTCAGTGAACATCCCTTTATTTAAATCATTTAGATAGAGAGACTAGCCGGCTCGAGGTCTTGTATTGTTATGTTTATATCAGGGCTGCCAAACCCCTCCAATTTTGACAGGGGTTCGGTTCGAGGTTCGAACCCTTACCCTACTCTGGGGTTTGGTTCCGCAACCAGTTCCCTTCAAATTAAGAACCGGGGGTTCCGGTTCAGGTTCGGGTTCAGATAGCATTTATATATTTATGTACATAATAAGTAATTTAATAGAATTTGTAGACGAGATGCTTTTATAATCTGCTGCCTGATGGCTTGGAAGTCAAGCACATAAGTGATCTGTCTTGATTGATTGATTGTATGTATGTTTAGAAGAGTTAAGCGATTCTGCCAACTTGCACTCACAGCGAAAGTCATTTCTCCTTCACAGTAGTGGGATTGCTGAATCTGATGTGATTTTTGTAGCTATGAAAGCTACAAAAAACACGGCCTTTACCCTAAAAATAAGAGATGAGCTTTATCTGCTTACCCGTGATTTAGTAACTGTGATTGACCATATCGGCGTAACTGTGATTAAGTCACAGTGACTGGCAGTCACTGTGTGATTTAATGATTGCCAGTAACCGTGACTTAATCACAGACATGCCGGGTTGTCTCATCCCTAACTTATAGTGTAGCTGAACACGTATATTCATTTCCGGGAATTCAGTCAGAATTATTTTTCTACAAGTGCGACCGCCACAGCACGACTTTGACTGGCATATTGTGAAGTGAAAGCAAAAAGAACTTTAGTTGTGATTGGGTTAAGAAAAATGAAGAAATTTAAAAAAAGTGCACTTTCCCTTGTATTCACAGTGCCATTGTATCTCCATACGAACAAAATAATGCCTGAAATGCGGTTTTCAGATGCAAATTGAACTCCCTTGCTTGAGGTTGTGTAAAAATAACACAGTCAGTCTTTTGTTGCGGATGGGAAAAGTGTCGCCGTCCATACATGGGCATACATTTTCTTCATAATAATGAAATATTTTAAACCATCAAAGTGCAAAAAATAAATTCTATGCTTACCAATATATTTTTGAACCCGAACCCCATCAATAAGAAAACAGGGTTAGGTTCGGGTTCGGTTCTCGTGATTTTTTTCAACGGGGTTCGGTTCCCGGTTCGGTTCAGGCATCCCAGAACCTGAACCGAACCGGTTCTGTAGGGTTCGGTTCCGGACCGGTTTAGCCAGTTTATATAACTTTAAAATCAACAAGTGAACAAGTTAGCAGATTCCTCGCATAACTGTTTTGAAAATCCTCAGATTTCCTCATCAGCGAGGTTAATCTTTTATTCTATTCTTTTATTTAAATGGTCAAGCTATCATTTTTTTTTGTACCTTCCTTTTTCCTACTAAACATTTTGAAAAGTTTTTAAATGGAAAGCTTTAGCTAGTAACCTCTCAGCTCTGACCAAGATCATTGTATTTCTCAATTTAAGCTTCCAGAGGGCTATTATGAGCGTTTATAAATCGATCACGAATGCGCTTGTAATACTGGCGGAAAACATAGAGGAAGAGATGCCCAGCGAAGAAAAGATGGAAGTCGAGCGTACTCTTAAACATGAGGAACGTAGTGGCTACTTCTCGGGTAGGTTAGATTGTGGACCATCCTTTGGGTGTCTCTATTCGGAGCAGGGACTTCTTCAACCGGAAGAAGCCGACGCAGGAGATATTTCAAATATAAAATGATTCAGAGATTTCATTGACAAAATTTCGAAGAGGCGCACGTCGTATACGTAATTTTTGTTAAAACTTTGAAGACATTTCCAGGTAAAATTTAATATTTAAATTTTTTTT
Source organism: Lordiphosa mommai (assembly GCA_018904225.1). Lineage (NCBI taxonomy): Eukaryota > Metazoa > Arthropoda > Insecta > Diptera > Drosophilidae > Lordiphosa > Lordiphosa mommai. The sequence goes on from JAEIFT010000785.1 coordinate 24,675, forward strand.
ATAATGGCTAAGCAATTACATAAGATGGTTGAGAATATTGTTTTCTCATAATTTTGAATGTCATTTAAAAATTATTTTTAGAGGTCTTAAAAAATGTTGAGAAACGCTAGATAAAGTGCTTTGACAATATCAAAAATATATTTGATATTTTATTTTTTTCATTGCTTAATTTGAGCTAAAGCCTTTTGACTATGAAAAATATGCATCTTTTGATCACCTGAATAAATGTGTTTGGTAATTATTGATGGTGCATTCTCATTAGGTGCACCTCTAATGAGGCTGCAAAATATTCCAAATGAATTTGCATTTGTAATTATGCTTTATTATGAAATAATTATTTATTTTCCGCCTGATTTTGCTGTACTTTTAATTTCATTTTCGTGTAATTCAACAACACTGGTAATGGGGCTTACGCCATGAACATGCACTCCAAGTTTCATTTTTTTTTATATATATATTTCAACAACCCCATAAACTACGTGTTGTCATAAAAAAGAACTCTTATTGGACCTTCCTTAGCAACTGTCTCCCTGTCCGCATTCATTTTTTTTATGCTTCTCCATTAAATTTATTTCAATTTTGGCAGATATTTTTTTTTACAAGAAAAAAAAAAAAATATGAAATTTATGAAATGCGGGTAGGTCAGCTCGTTTTTTTATAACTAGCATATTAAGCCAGCGATTGCAATATGTAATTCAGATGAGTGCGAAAGTCATGAAACAGTTTTTTTCCAATTGAACGCGTTTTATTTTCACCAGCACTTTAAATTTATTATTCCAGCTTTAAATGAGAAAGTTGCCTCCAAACCATTTTATTTTCATTATATATTTTTGCATATTTTGCTTGATGGCCTCATTTGGGCAAGGTCGTGGCTTTTGGTCATTCTGGCACATAATCGACATGTACATCAAATTTATGCTTTGGCCGGTTGGCAGTTGTAAGCACCAGACATTGGCCATAAAATGGCTTACGCTAGGAAACTACTCGCAGGGAGGAAGATGGAGCATCGACTCGGTGCCATAACATTTAAAGTCAAATTACGGCAAATGGTCGCAAAGTGTGTGATTTAAATGCACTTGGGCGACACTTTAAGACGCTCAATTGCTCGCTTTATTGTGTGGCCATAAAAAGGCTATGCTCGGTGCGGGTGGTGAAGGAAGGGTCCCACCCAAAAGCCGAGCAATTGTCGCTTGAGTCACGTTTGTCACATAAACTCAACGCTTGGCTGCCGGCGGTCAACTGAACAAGTGAAAAACTATTATTATTTGGTGGCATGCTCTTAGACATCCCCTTTCCACACCCCTCCTCACCCCTCCCTAGGGCCACTTGCCACTCAACAATCTCCACGGCAAATGGTTTGTCCTGTTCGTAAATCCATCAGCTTTATGTTTTTTTGTTCAAATTTTATGAGCGCGAGTGTTTTCAAGTTTTTCGTTTGGAATTTTCTTTGACGACGCTGCAGTTTCTCGGGGAAAATCATCTCTGCAGTTGCCTGTTCAGCACAAAAATTAATTTGATGTTCAAAATGATATTAATGTTAAGTCATAAAATTTGGTTTTGCTTTTGGGTGGGTGTATTTGGTAATTGAAAGCAAATTTTTTTATTTACAATTTATTATGCACAATTTAAATGGTTAAAAAATGCTTGAATCGAAATTGTCTTGATTTTATTTAAAGGAAAAATAATTCTCCAATATTGAAAATCCAAAAATTGGGGGCGGGAGAGGGTTTGAGGCCCATCGATGTTTGTCAGCCGATCAGAAAAAATAAAGGGGAAAATAGTTCTTAATTTTGTAGAAATTTATTACAACGACTCTGTTGATGCCGAACTTCTTTGTACCTCAACATACGGAAAATGTATTAAATTTTTTAATTTTATTTAATTTACTTTCTTTGAATTTCCCCCTTTCTTTCCGGACATATCTCAAGTAATTTGAGTTGCAGCACGCGCCCTGAGCGAGAGTGAAATTTGCTTACACTTGTCGGATAATTGCCGCAAAGTGGCAATGGCCAAGTGGATGCTTGAATGACTGGGTGGTATACTGGGATATTCTGCCTATCAGGCTCAGTCACTCTGTCAAGCCATCCAGACACAACTGAGAGTTTCACTGGAGACGCAACCGCATTCATTTGCCAAATTAATGGCATTTCATTTGGGCGCTCTTCATTCATGCAAGGATGTCGTTCTCCTCCTCGTCGTCGTCGTCGTCGGGATGTCTGCATGCGACCCGCCAAATTTACGTGTCTGGTGGCCGCTTCAGGCGCAGGGCAAGCAATTTGCATGGCCACGCCTTCATTTGGCCTGCCAACTGGCGCCATGCCATGACACTCTCCACAGCTCCGATTCCCAGTTCCCAGCGATTTGAGCTTGTCGCCTTTGCTTTGATTCGGGTTTTTTTTGCATAGATGAGGATGCTACTGCTGTGGATTGGGGATTGGGGGTACATTTCCAGGCGAGCGACTTGGCTGCCAGTTGTTTGTCAACGGCGACGATTATTCAAAAGTGCAACATGCAAATTTATTTTGTGCATAAAATGTTATGAGCTCGCATGAAAATGTCTGACAACAATTGTAAATGGCAAAGTCAAAGGGGGCTCTCCGCCCCCGAAAGTTGTTGGCAAACAACTCGCAGTTGGCAGTGTAAAACACTTTATCTGGCCAGTGTTGGAATGTGGGGGGGGGAGGGGGATGTTGGGCGAAAAGGTTAGATGAATTGAGCAGAAAATTGTCAGTCACTGTCAGGCGCTGAGTTTTGAGCCACCTGATTGGAATTGTGTTGCTTGACCTACTCTGTTTTTGGTTCGTTAGTGAAAGGAAAAGTGAAAAGGGGGAGCAAAGCGACAGTTTCTATCAGATCAAAATATTTAAATAAATTTAAAAATATTTTCATTTGGCTCAAATTATATTTAAATGTGCTGGTGAGATTTCTTGCATAATAATTTTAAAAAAAGGAAATAAAGAAAATGATTTTCGTCTTCTGTATTTTCGTTTACAATGAAGAAATACATTTTTTTAACTGTATCTTGGACCTTTGACTGGATTTAAGATTTTTATTAAGATACGAAACTTCGCAAAACAGTCAATTAAATGTTTGAAATACTCACTCATTTGTGTTTGCGGCACCCATCTGGCCAAAAACTTTCTTGTACTTGTGCAAGCTATTAAAAATTTACACAGAGGTTAGGTTGGCCTAAAACTTGAGGAGCCATCTCATCCTTAGCGCCTTGGCTTTCAATCTGCCTACCAATTCCTTGGCATGTTGGGTATGGTTAACCTTTTGTCGGACTTGTGTCCGGTGTTGTGGGGTAGCGCCTTCCATGTAGAAAGACTCCAGCGTTCCTCCTTAGCGTGTATGTCACATGTCTCTCGATTGACCTCTATTATCCACCTGCACGTCTAGTTCTCAAACCTTTTCATGTATTGATGGAGCATATCCGTGGCTGTATAGACACATCGATTGCTGGTAATGAACGGATTGCGATTAATAAGTCATACGTGTCGTCGATAGGCCCGTCCCGTGCTGTTGGCATGTGTCTATGGTAAGGTAGACATGCTCGAATCTTATTCTGGGAAGCATCAAGGAACGATTTTCAGGAACAGGAAAGCTGAGGATTGAACGTTCCTTTGATTTTTGATAGCAGACCACTGTTCCAGAAGCGGTCAATCCACTGTTGGATATCCAAGTACGCTGTTACATCGTACTCCTTGCCATGGAATCCTGCCAAGACAAATGTGACCACTCTGTGAATTTGTTTAGGAGTGACACATTTGAGTCGAAACCCAAACTGGATCTTAGGTATGCTCTTTCATGCGGCTGGAGTTAAAGGCATCTCTCCAGATTCCAGTTGTTCTGGAGGCTTGCCTGGTTTGTGCAACAATAAATGTTAGCCTTCTTCCATTCAGTAAGGAAATAGCTGAGCCAATTATGTAGAAATTCAAAGTGTCAGCACTTCAAGACAAATAATTGCTAAAAAAAAATTCTCCTAAATTGGGCAAATTCGCCCATAAGGACGGAAAATGGGGGTCCAAGGACCCAATGTTTGCAAATAAAGGGTTCAAGGATTAACCTTTTTTTTATCCCATTATTATTATTTATAAATATATCTATTTAAATGTGAAAATCCACCTCCAAGACGAAAAATGTGGTTAGAGAAATCTTAAGGTAGTAGTCTGGTAACTTATGCCTATTTTCATGACTTCTTTGGGGGGTGGTTTTTATAGGAAAATAAAAATGAATTATCTTGAATATTTAATTTTTTTATTTTATTTACATAGTTGAAAATATAACAAATAACTTAATTTGGTAAAATTTAATAGTTTATCAATAATAAAGTCTCACTACACGCAGTTGGAACCTAAAAAAAAATGCACGTGGGTGGCCCTGGTGATTTTGGCTCTTGATGTTGTCTGAAATCAAATATTATTGATTATTCTTAATCTATAGACATGTCATTCTGGTCGGAACTAAAGAAATTAAATTTCAAGGGTAAATATCAAAATGGCGGACTTTAAAAAAAGGCCTTTTATTTTAGCAAAGAAAGGGTTGTAAAATAAAAAGTTAGGGGTGAGTTCGTTAGTGCCGACGAGAATTATAAGTGTGTAGAACAGCCTGTTAAATTTTGAAAGCAATCGGTTCAGTAGAAAAGGACCCGGGCCGACGAGAAAAACGATGTTTTGAGAAAACCGCGTTTAAAGTTTGGACTCCTTAAAGGTTGGACTCCGAGGCGCTCTAGGAAACTCGTTATAACTCCCGAAATATTTCGAATTTCTGTCTGAAATTTTCACAGTATATTCTCAAGACATTGTTCTTTCAAATTAAGCAAAAAAAATTTATCGATTTTTACCAGAATTACCAGACTACTACCTTAATAAATTAAGTCTGAAGTTCTGTTGACCATGGAAAAAGGAAAATAATTTTGAAAATTTTACGAAAACTCACCCCCAAGTTCGGAAAACAAGGTGGTCAAGGTCTTACGTTATTTTTAACCCAATTTATGGAAAACTCAAAGTTCCAGCTCTCTGAGCCAAATAAATGCAAAAAGAATTCTCCAATTTGGGAAAATCCACCAAGCCGATTATTATTTTTGATCTATGTATTCTGAATAAAATTCGGATTGTAAGCTCCGATATGGACCAATAATAATTTTCCTTTCGTAAAATTTACCCCCCTCAAAAGGGGTTCAAGGTCAACGTTAATTGTTTAACCGCCAGACCCCGCGTTTTTTAAATAAAACTTTGAATTTAATCCGATGAATATAAGTGAAGTTAATTGATAAATTGTTTAAAAACAATTTTCCGATTTATCTTATTTGGCTACGCAGCGAAGCGCAAAAAACCTTAAGTCATGGCAAAGTTTGCTGTTGAGAGGACCGGGAGGTTCTTTAATAGTTTTTGTACCGTAATGCTGTTTTTTGATAATTCAGCATTTAGAATATAACACTTAATTCAGTACTTGAAAATCTTAACTTATACCTGGAAAATATGACAGAAGGCTGGTAGAAGGCTGATTGGCTTATACGATTTCAGTTGTACCGCACAGTCCTTATTGTTGCTTTGGTCACATGAACTCATCTTAACTAAATCATTTAAATCAGTTCATTCAGATCATTCAGATTATACAACATTATATGAGCTGTGACTCAATGATATGGTGGTCTATGACTCGAAACTCGTATATAGATTAGATCAGTATTTATTCAACTCATTGTAAGATTTTTTGTAGAATGCTTGATTGTCTTCTAACCCAATGAGTTCATGACAGTGCTCAAAAAACCTGAACCGAACCGGTTCTAAGAGACCGTTTTGTAGGCTTGATTAAAATGCAGTGAGTACAACATTAAAAGCCGCTGATGATGATGCAGTGTGTCTTAATAGCTTCCTCTTTTGCTTATGCCAAAAACTTTATTTTATAGATCAATCAATTTTTAACGGACCATAAAGGAAACTGTTTTACACATAAAGATAATATATAATCTGTCTATCTATAGCCAATTTGCGTGCCTTTTAACATCTCAACCAGCAATCAGGCAACAGAGATACTCAAAAACCAAAAAAAAAAAAAAGTAAGCGAAACAACTGACCAGCTCAAAGGCAGCCTCAATTGGCGCCGGCTGCTCTGTCACTTTGTGGAATTTCTGGCTGAGCTGCCTGAGCGCTATGCGGCCGCTTAAGTGCCTCTGCCAGGGCCATAACAATACACTATAGCCGTACCCGTTGCCGTAGTATGGCAACAAAAGCCGCTGCTGACATGCCGCTTATTATTTATGTATTTTAATAACAAACAGACGTCGCGACGCGGCGAACAATGGCGGACAGGCAACAAAATGGACATTGGTTAATGCGACAGCTGTTGTGCAGATCGAAAAAAGAACAGCGACAGACAGCAAGAGAATGAGAGAGAGAGAGAGAGAGAGAGAGAGGCGGAAAACTAAGGATATGCCTCGAATTAAATTTAATTGAAATGTTATCCAAGGTCCACAAAAAAATGCATTTAAAAGTATTTATATGTTTGCCAGTTTGTAAGTATGTGGCATATAATTAATGCCCCGAGTTTTACATTTTCAATGACCTTACATGATGCGGCCGCTGCTGCTGCTGCTGCATTAAGTGGGCGGGCTTAAAAGTTAAGCAGGTAAATACTATATGCATGTACTTATATACATATGCATGTCTGTAAATGCTTATACGCATTTCAAGTGGGCTTACCGACCTCTCACAACTGAATCTCAAGCTGATGCGGAGGCTTAATGAAATTATCATTTTCATTTCAGTTTCATTGCCTTGCGGCAAATGAAATTGCCAGTGAAATTAACAAAAAGAAAAGAACCGAACAAAACTCAATTCAACGGAAAGTTGCATGCGCAAAAGGGGAAATGCTTTCAGGCAACAGTATAAATGTAAATATATATAACAATTTTTAAAAGAAAGTTAAGCGAAACAAATGATTTATATACAGAGTTCGTATATCAAGCGAATAATTTTTTTAAAACCTCAAATGATGGGCTTAAAAATTAAAGTTGGCAATTCTCTCATAATATGCCTACATATACAGCCCAAAGAGCCCAGAAAGAGCTTCTTTGCACTCTCTTGGCTTGTGTGCTTATATGTCGGAACTAACCGGATAAGATGACTATATTGTTACATACAATTGGAGTTAGAAGTGGGATCTGTATGGTAAAAATATGTGAATTAAAATTAATGCAGTTATCAACAAGTGGCTTAAAGATGGAGCTCCTGTTCCTTCTACAGAATACTGGTGTGGACGTGGAGTTACTCGAATTCCAGGTAGAGTGAGAGGCGATGCTGAAAGAGATAGCAAGCCAGCTGGGGGTTGTGGATCTAAGAACGATGCCGGAGAAGGATACAGGGCTACCAAAAGTAGCAAGTACTCTCAGAAAAAAAACCGAGAACATTGTACTTAAATCAAGTACAAACGGTGTTTATAGCACGTTAAGGGGGTCTTCTACCTTTGAACATTGTTTTATGAGTGTTTTTTTTTTTAAATTCTGGATATAAAGTCATAAGAGCTTTATCAGTTTAGTTTTTGGATTTGAGTTATTAATTAACTATATAATAAAATATAAAAAATGTTTGGATTTCGAGGGCTGCTCAAAAGTTATCGGCCTGCCAATTAAGGCCCAAAAAAAAGGTGTACAGGTGGTGGCCATGAGTCCGGGACTCAAGGTTATCGGAATCGAAAACGGTAAATGAGGTTATGATCAGAATTGATGTAATTCTGGTCCAATCATATTTTTCAATATTTATACCCGTTACTCGTAGAGTAAAAAGGGTATACTAAGTTCGTGCAAATGTATGTAACAGGCAGAAGGAAGCATTTCCGACCCCATAAAGTATATATATTCTTGATCAGCATCAATAGCCGAGTCGATATAGACATGTCCATCTGTCCGTCTGTCTGTCTGTCCGTCTGTCCGTCTGTCCGTCTGTCCGTCTGTCCGTCCGTCTGTGTGAACACCTAGATCTCAGGGACTATAAGAGCTAGAGCTACCATTTTTTCAGTGTAGACTTGTATTGTCTGCACGCAGTCAAAGTTTGTTTCAATTTTTGCCACGCCCCTCCCGCCCCCCCAATATGAAAAAACCTCATATCTCCCACAATTTTGAAAATAGGTGTTCGAACCTTCTAGACATATACTTTAATCATCATTGCCTATCGGTCCGCCATACATCATTTTTCGATCAGATGAACCATAGTAGAGTTGCCGCCCCGCAATTTGAAAAATACCTTTATCTCCCACAATTTTGAAAATACATTAGTAAATCCTTCTAGACATTTATTTAAATCATCATTAAATATCGATCCGTCATACATCATTTCCTAATCAGATGAACGATAGAAGAGTTGCCCCCCACGCAATTTGGAAAATACCTCATATCTCCCAATTTTGATCATAGATTGGTCGAACCTTTTAGACATATATTTCAATCATCATTACCTATCGATCCGCCATATATCATTTCTTGATCAGATGAACGATGAAAAGTTCCCCGACCCCGCCATTTTAAACAAGCGTAAGTTAAAGTCGGCTACTCGACTGGATATCATCATCATCATTACTTATCGATCCGACATACATAGTTTCCCGATCAGATGAGTTATAGTAGAGTTGCCACCACCGCAATTTGGAAAAAACACAATTTGGGCATGTTGTGGTCCAATAAAATATTCTGAAATAAACCTTACCCTGAGGGTATATCGAAGTCGAGCAGGGCCGACTTAACTTACGCCTCGTTATACGCTGAAAGTGTATATTAATTTTACGAAGTTTTAACGCTTAGAAATATTCATTTCCGACCCCATAAACTATATATATTCTTGATCAAGACGCCGAGCTCATTTCCGCTTGTCGTCGTCGTCTGTCTGTCTGTCTGCCTGTCTGTCTGTCTGTCTGTCCGTCTGTCTGTCTGTCTGTTTCTACGCAAACTAGTCCCTCAGTTTTAAAGCTATCGAGCTGAAATTTTGCACAGAGTCTTACTTTTACTGCACGCAACTAATATGTCGGAACCGGCCGGATCGGATGACTATATCTTATAGCTGCCATAGGAACGATCGGTCGAAAAATAAGTCTTAGTGAGTTAAACTTTTTATTTTCCATCGTAGCGTCACCAATCGTAGTATATATTAGTTTTATATGTTTCCACACAATTCGGAAAAAATTTATCAAAATCGGATGACTATAGCATATAGCTGCCATATAAACGGTCGGACAAAAAACTTCTTTTACTTCAGTGAGAAAAACTTTTTTGTTTTCCATCGTCAGCATCTCCAATCTGTTTTCCGGTAGCGTCTCCAATCTTGGTATATATTAGTTTTATATGCTTTCACATAATTTTGAAAAAAATTTATCAAAATCAGGTGACTATAGCATATAGCTGCCATAGAAACGGTCGGTCAAAAAACTACTTCTAGTGAGAAAAACTTTTTGTTTTCTATCGTAGCGTCTCAATCTTGGTATATATCAGTTTTATATTTTTTACATAAGTTCGAAAAAATGTATCAAATCGGATGACTATAGCATATAGCTGCCGTTAAACGGATCGGTCGGAAAATGTGTTTTACTAAGAAAAGTTTTTTATGGTATCAAATTTTTATTATTAAATATTAAAAGTTTAAAATATTTGATATCTATATTCTATATATTTTTACCGGTTAAATCAGTTGGAGTAAACTTTTTCGAGTGTATTTAAACTTCGGCACAGTCGAAGTTAGCTTTGCCCTTCTCGTTTTTTTTTAAATTGGGGGCCGTTTAAAATTTTTTCGAAATTTCAAGTTTTTTTGTGTAGTTTAGTGTAAAAAAATAGTAAAAAATTGTATTTCCTCTTAATTGAGGTACGGGCCAGAATTATATCAATTATGCGTCGATTGCAACATGGCTGATCAGAATCGGTTCAGTAGAACTGGCCCTATCATGGCTACCAGGTCAAAAAACGTGGTTTCGAGAAAAACGCATTTAAAGTTTTGAGTAATGTGTAAAATACTCACTATAGCAAGAACAATTTCGGGATACATTAAGTACATTATGGGCTATTCCAAGGTTTTAAAACATTATTCCTAGAACGAATGGTCTTGAACAAATTGAAAAAGGATAAAGATCTTATCTTACAGGTTTTTACAGGTAAGGTGGATAAAGAGACAAGGACACAACATCAAGTCCTTTGCATTCACAAGCTTCAACAATATGGTTATTTACCAATAGGTCTGTCAAAAGTTAGTCATGTAACGAATGCGATTGACCCTGAGCACAGCCGCAAAGCAGCTGCTTCTTAGCCGCAACACCTAAAATGATTATATACTTTAACCAAATTTTAATGAATTTTTGCATTATTAATAATTGCTTGGGACTGACCCCAAGTGCCCACTTGTTTTGTCATTCCACAATTTGTTTATCATTTGTGGTCATGTAAACACTTGAAATTTGCACAAAATATTTTAAAGATTTGCGGTGGCAACAATGAGGAGCAAGAAAACAACAATAACAAGACGACAAGTGCCGCTGGCAAAAGTTTTTGCAAAGTAAAAGTTGCTTTTGGCCTGGGCAAACAAACCCAAGTCTCTTACGGGTGATGACTCGCACACACACATACATACACACACACACATACAAAGGCAAAGCAGAACGTTACAAGGCCATGTACTGACAACAACAACAACAACAAACATGAGGCAGTAAACTTTAAAGCCGTGAGAAACTTTTAATTAACAAAATTAATGTTATGGCAACGCAAAAGTAGACACAAAACACACACACACACACACACACGCGCAATCAGGCAGTTGCAGCGACAGTAGCGGTAACTAAAATATGCCACGCCCCCCTCTCCCACCCTCTCTCTCTCTCACTCACTCTAACATCAGGCCAGTTGTGTATGTTTATGCATGAGCATTGACTATGTTGATGACGCCCTGCAAATTTTTCATGCTGCGTGTAAAAGATTTATTCTGCTGTTGCTGCTGCTGCCTATGCTCATTAAAAACGCCCAACAACAACTGCAACAGCTACACACTGTAGCCCTGCAGCAGCCAGCAGCAAGCATCGTTCTTGCCTGGCACAAGCTGCGTATGCTTAATTTCCATGCAATTTTTTAGTTTTGCGGGTGCTGAGCTAAGGGAACGGCAGGGGGTGCGGGAAAGTGAAAATTTTGCACAATCTGCACAATGAGCATTGCCGGAAAATTGTGCGTGTGTTGCTCATTTATTTTGTTCAACATCTGTTGCCTGGGAAGCAGATAAAAAAAATATGCATCTAAAATGTAGCATACTTTCCTGCGTTTATTTAATGATCAAAACGAACTGAAGCTCAAGTAAATAGTAATGGCTGCTGCTACTGCGAATACCTCAAGGTTTAAAATGCATTTTGGCACTTTTGATACCCTGTACCAAAGGTACAAAGGGTATACAATTTATTTGAAAATGTGTGCAAGAGTCTAAAGGAAGGATGCTTATAGCTCCCAATAAAATACTTAAATTCTTACTCAGTATCAACAGGCGACACGTTTGTCCGTCAGTCTTTCTGTATAAATAAACCAAGATAGATAACATTTTTTTTCTTTTATTGAAGCAATAACGAAACGTCAAAGCTGCTTACGTTGTATTTATGCTTGAATGGAATTTTCTATAAAAATGGATGAGAAGTTTTAATTAAAATAAATTATTTAGTTCACTATTCAAATTTTAATAACAATTAATACTTAATTAAACAATAATAAAAAACTTTAATTGTCGATCGTAAGAGAGAGAAAATACAAAATTACAAATGCCTACGTCTTGCAGGCGTACGTTATCTATCTAGGGTTAAACAGTTTTCGATATAGTAAGATCTAGAAGCATGCTATGTATATATACTTTTAATTATACTATTAAAATCTCGTCTACTCAGAAAACATCCTGTAGTATGCTTCATGTACATCCCGTCTAAGGTTGGGTGTAAAATGTTCGACGCATGAAACATGACAATCTAGTAGGCAACATGAAGTGTCATGTTTTCTTGTGAATAGTTTGTCATTTGACACTGAAAACAATACAATATCAGGTCCTACTAGATTATCATGTCTCTTGCGTCGAACAGTGTTAACCCAGCCAAAGTCATTCGATGAGGTGGAACCCTGTCTAGATAACTTCAAAACTGAGCGATCGCTTAGAATCAAACAAACAAGCAAGAAACAGTCCTTAAAATAGCTAAAAGTTATTTCTGATTTATTCACTGACTTATTGGCAAATTACGCACTGGCTAAACGGTAATAACTAGAAAGCAGAATATTTTGAGGGCAATTTTCAATTATGATGTAAGAAACAACTAGGGCGGATTTTTTAAAACTTCCACTGAAAAAGTAGTGTGATTCTGTTTTCATCAGTTCGAATTCAAACTCGGTTTGTCAGCTTATGCTGAGCTTACATAGGTTCATAAAATGACAAATGACATATGATGACAAAATGCTATGCCTTGAAAATGACTCGAATTTCACTCAAAATCACACAAAATAACTCAAAATGAGGCAATGTAGATTCAGCCGAAGTACGGCAGTATTAGGCACGTATTATACCGATTTTTTAAAAAGTTTCGTAAAATGCATCCCCAAGGTTGTAAAATGGTGGATTCAAAGTCAAATCTTATTTTTTAGCCCATCTATAAGGTCTTTATTTTTGGTTGGAAAATCCGCACCCAAGGTCGTGAAAATTTAAGGCTAAATTTTTTAAAACTTTTTAACAAAACAAAATAAATTTAAAAATAAATAAAAATAATTTTCTAGGGTTTGAAAAAGCCCTCCAAGCTAGGGAAAAAAAATGGAAAAAATAATAAAAACCCTTAAAAGACTCTTGAAAGGACGGTAATTTGCCACGATTGAAGAGATAGCTAAATATGCGAAGCTCACTAAAACACGTCTCTGCTTTAAATCTGTCTAAAAACAAGGCAGCAAGCTTCTAAAATTTTATAGAAATTTCGGTCCTTGGGTTCAAACGCTCCTTAAAGTCTAAGGTTCGGTTCGCGGACATATCGAAACTAAGATCATTGCCTAGCATAAGTCGTTCAAATATTTTGGACGATATTTTTCTAAGGATCCTAAGAATCCTTTTCTTCAGGAATTTACATTCAAGTGATTATATTAAGTGAATCAAAAGATCATCTCGTGATGATATTTTCGGTGCGTGGGACGCCCGGCTTGAGAAATGTAAAGTGTACTCCATACAGGTCCATTTAGGTCTTCTTATCTTGGTTGTTATTGGCGCGGTTCCAGTGTACTCCAGGAGGTTTTTATTCGTGATAGTTAGAGGCCAGAAAATGCGGCAAATTATCCTTAGGCATCTGTTCACGAAGGTTTGGAGTTTCCTTCTTATAGGATCAGAGTTTAGGCATTTAGCACGGGTGAGATTCTGTCCAGGATGATAGGAGCCAAAAATGTCTATATAAAGTTGAGGAGGGTAATACACCGCCAGTTCGGAAACTGACTTAAGTCCCTTTTTTTTTGGGAACGGTGACAATAACTACTTCCTTCCTTCCTTAAAATAAGGGGGATTGTTGCAGATATCCAGGCGCTTTGTATAATAGGTTATATGGTCCGATATAAGAGAACAAATAACTAGAACCGCACTGGTTTTGGTAGGTTCGGTTTGTCAAAAACAAATGTCAATATAAATAAAAAATTAAGTATAAGTTAGCCCAGAAATTTCAAAGGTCACCTTTTTTGAACAAACTACGCATAAGATTGAAAAAGAGTAAACAATAATAAAAAGACCACGAAACTAAGTATAAATGGGTTAGCCATTTGACTTTCTTTAGAGTCACACATTTGTCATCCACTCACAATTCCGGATGCTTTCATTAAAACGTTTGTCTTTTTATGGGATTGGCACACCATATCTTTATGACATTGTCGAATATAAATTTTGTGTTGGCTCTTTCATACGAGCAATACGTACTTATATGGTGTACACATAACACTGTACTGTAACTTCTTTGGGCCATTGTGGTTATTGTTCTTGGTATGCTTTATGGCCGTTGACATCGTTACAATGGCATCGACAGCTTCCGCAGTTTCTTTATATATATATATATATTTTTTTGGCAACCTTCTGAAAACTTTTGTTGCTTGAATCCTATGTGATGTTACACGCCATATATGGGAGGATATTTTATGAGCTCCTGTGGCACTCTCTGATGGCAGAGTCATTTGCAAGAGTCGTGACATACTAACACGCTTCCCGAGGCGAAGAATGTCGAACGCTGCCGCCAGCTTGCCGCGTTGGCTGCGCTGGTTTGCTTTTTCCTTTCATTTTTTTTATATGTTTATATGCAAAGCGGCCATAAAATTTGCAAAAAAAACTTTTAATGGTTCATAAAATATTTAACGTAATGGCGGCCAAACCGGTTAAAGAGGCATGGACCAGGAAGAGGTCATAACAGCAGGCGAAAGTGTCAGGCCAAGCCAGACCGGGGCCAGCCAAAAAGAGATTTGTTGGCTGCCAACAGGCCACAAACGAGGGAGCAAGAGCAACAGCAACAACAACAACAAGAGACTGAGCTCTGATCTCTGGTCAACTGCAATTTATTTAAACCACTTTTGCGCTGTTGTGTTGTTTTTTTTCGCCCCACATAATTGCAAATTATCGCTTCACAGGCATCGTCGCCATTTTGGTTAGCTTTTCGCTATGCTAGATTTATGCTCTCCATGCTTTGCCCTCAGGTATCGCGGCCTCTAAATTAATGCCATGTGCATGTTTTAATTGCCATGCTGATTTTCACATATTTAGAGGCCAAAACGTTGCGGAAGGCTAATAAATTTGCTTGTGCATTTGGGTTTCAGCTTGCGGTAAACTCATGAGCCTCATAATTCGCTTGGGTGTTGAAAAGTCCAATTCGATTATCAGCGGTCTATTAATATATGTATGTACTACATAGATACATATATGTATGTATGTATATATTTGATTAGGCTGGGCAGAGATGAGTAAGGTAGCTAAGGGAAGCTTGGAACAGAGCACTGGCATCAATTTATGAGCTTGCATTTTATACGCTTAGCGTTGGGAGCACAGATTTTGCGAGAGTTGCTCAATTTAAGGTCATAAACAATTTGATCCTAACAGCTTTTATGGAATGCAATTTTATAACATCGACAAGATAACAAAATATAGAGGAAGAAATTTGAGAAAAAAGAGTATTTTTTACTAGAACTAGTTTTCGGGCCGATTTACACTGGGCGAAACAGCAGATCAGCGGGAAAATTCAAATTTTAAAATATAAAAACCCGACAAATAATTTTCAGGTTTTTTTCTGTCCGCAGATTTGGCTTGCAAATTGCCAATATTTGATTTTTCATGTTAAGATATAGATATTTGATTATAATTAACTTTTCAGTAGGTATTTATACAAAAAAATTCCAGGTGTTCAAAGATAATTGAACGTGCATTTACCAGGTACCTGCTTTCAGTTATTATTTATGATAAAAATTTAATTTTGTAGGTATGTAGGTTCACTAAAAAAACTTATTTTTGTTTTATTCACCAGGGCCTTGCGTACATGTGTTAATGGTAAGCCGTGGTAAAATCTTGCAATCGGATCGACCTCAATTCAGTAACTATTTTTAAACTTTCATGGAACGTAACTTTCTTGCATTCGGTCTAGTTCTTTTAGTTTTTCTTAATTAATGCGTTATCTTTGTAAAATATTTAGATTTGTTTGCCACAATCTGCCTCTGCTAGGAACAGAATACTTTTTAGGCACTATGTTCGGTATGGCTGGCCGAAAATGTTCCCGCAAACAAATTTTCGGTGTATGTTTATTACAAACGTCATTAAATAAAATACTGAGAAACAGTTGCAAGAAATCAGTAAACTAAAATTTCAACAGAAAATTAATTAAAAATCGAAGGGCGTTTTATAGGTTTACTAAAAGGTTTAAAATAAACAAAAAGAATGCCAAATAGTTCCAATTTGCATGAGTTTGAATTCCATCGGTTCGATTCGGTGCTTTGAGAGTATCACAAACATAGCTTGATGCCTTCCAATCACAAAGTGGCAGATTCGAAGACATCGTCAAGAAATCAAAAATCAAATCCAAAACAAGTTTAGTCCAAATGGCGTTAGATAATCTGATCCTTGGTACCAGAAATAAAAATAATGGCAGCACCGATGGATATTTTTTTTAAAACCAAAATATCACTCGTAAATTAAGGCCTTATTTGAGGACTTGGAGTTATTCTAAGGGCCCTATAGCCCTTAGAAGGGCGTGAAGTGGGTTGAAGTGGGTTTGCCTGCGTGTAGGAGTACCCATGCTTTAATATGCCTTCTTTGATTCACAAAATTTTAATTCACGCAGCCGATAATCGAAGAAGCGCTATGTAAATAAAAATTTTCACAATTTACATCTGAGGCATACACTTCAAAACAAAGCGTGAAAACACTATGTAAACCAAACCATTGATAAATTTTTTTAAAATTCCTTTCCGATTTTTAAAAAATATCTTTAATTTGAATGTAGAGGTGAAATATCTTCTTCTAAGGCCCAATTTCTCATTTTCTAGATAGCTGCTAGTTATTTATTAGTTTTTGTGACAGATAGTGCTATGTAGGAGATCAGAAATCGGCCCTAAATGTAGATTATAAAAAGTCCTGTTCCGAGGGTATTTCAGACTCTGAATAATTTATTTTTAACTAGTATTTTTGTTATAATTCTATTTTATTATTATTTATATTCCTTAAAATTAATATGAAGAAAATCAAAAATCTTTTTTGATCTTTAATTAGTTGATTCATTATATAATTACCATGCAAAAAACATATGTCTGAATTCTTTATTTTTTAAATATTAGTTTTCATCCGCTAGATAAGCCATTTCGCCCACTGTCCGATTGTTGCAATGCCAGTTGTATGCTATAGTCATGCGAACCGGCTGGTTTATACATTAGAGCGTACATCAATTGCCTTTTGTCGCTTATAGAACAAAACAGAACAAAATTGAAAAAAATTACTCATACGTAATGTTGGTAGTGGTTAAATATTTTTTAATTGAGTGTATATTAATTTTTCCTGTAACATAGAAATTTTATTTCCGACCACAAAACTATATATATTCTTGTCGGACCGAGTGTTCATCCGGTCCGTCCGTCCGTCGTCTTCCTCTGTCTGTCTGTTTCTACGCGAACTAGTCCCTCAGTTTTAGAGCTATCGAGCTAAATTTTCAGAGCTTTACTGCCGCAACTAATATGTCGGAACCGGCCGGATCGGATGACTATATCATATAGCTCCATAGGAACGATCGGTCGGAAAATTTTGAAAACTTTTTGTTTTCCTCGTAGCGTCACCTTCTTGAATTTATTTATATGTTTCCACAATTCTGGAAATGACAAATTTATCTAAACGTCGTCAAACTATTTTGAACTTTCATATCAATTTTTTTTTATATTCACATAATTTATCAAAACGGACTTATATAGCTCCCTAAGCGGTCGGTCAAAACTACTTCTTAAAAACTTTCTGTTTTCTATCGTAACGTCCCCAATCTTGGTATTTTGTTTTATGCACATATTTTGAAAATTTTTCAAAATCGGTGACTTAGATTGCGCCTGGACCGATCGGTCGAAAATGTATTTTACTAGAAAATTTTTTTTTTATCAATTTTTTTATCATTTTAAAAATTTTAAATATCTGATATCTATATCCTATATATATTTAACCGGTTAAAACAGTTGTGTAAAGTTTTTCAGTGTATTAAAAATTCGGCACGTCGAAGTTAGCTTTGCCTTCTCGTTTTAATCAATCTGAATTTAATGCTAAAATTGAATTTCAGAGATATATAATTTCTAAGACCAGATTCGAATTCTTCTTAAACAGTTCATTTACTTTTTAAGCACTTTACCTGAGAATAAACCAATTTTGAATTTAAGTCGGAAAACTTTCATAACCATAGCAAAAATTTATGATTTGTGATTATTTTTTTTTAATAATAAAACTTTATGGATTTAATTACTTTCTTTAGAATTCTAGGTCAAAGAACCATAGAGAATCAGAATAAAATAAAAAAATAAATTTAAACAATAAATGGAATGATTTTTTTACAAAAAAGCAGAAGCAAAATAACAAATTTTCCATTGTCAAAACACTTTGTTGACTTACAGCATATTTAAGTAAAAAAAACATGAACATTTTTTCAAAATCATTTAGGGTCTCTGGGTTTTCCTTAACGTTCTTGACGACAAAGATACTGAAAAAGCCAAATCAATAAATGAAATTTGGACTTTCCAGCTTAAATAATATTTAGTTCGTTTAAGTTCAAAAAGTTGAAAAGGTTAGAAATTTTGTTGAACATAATTCGAGCTGGCATACGTGTCGTATGAAATTTTGTAATATGCTGATTTGTTATGCCGAAAAGTAGGCAATATTTTTTTCTTTTGCGCTTAGGGCCATTTTCTCATATTTGCTATTTTCTTCTAAAAAATCTTTGCTATTGTCTACAGCGATCCACGTATGATTAAACAGATTTCCACTTTGGCTAATTAAGTTACTGAGCATAATTTCAATTTGAAAAGCAAGCGGTAAAGGGTTGACACATCAAGGAACAATTCTAAGAGTTTATTTCTCATCTTCTACTGCTTTGTGTTAATTAAATTGAAAATGTACTCTATTTTTTGTAAGTCTATAAGATCAGAGATCGTCAACGTCTCCGTTTAATATGACTTGATGTGGTTTGCTTAGCTCCCTCAAAACTTTTTAACCCCATCTCGCATCTGTCTCACTGCTCTCATATAATATAGTAATTACCGCCTTGCCTTTCAGCTATAATTTGCGGGCACGCACAACAAATCGTTGCCCAGGTCGCTATAGTTTAGTCATTCGAGAATTCGAATTTGTCGCAACGCCTTGCGGCGGAAGCGAACGGAGCGAACAGGAAACGGAAATGCGCAAATGTTCCAACAGTAGCTGAACCAAATGAAAATGGCTCCCCAAGCGGCGTTTATCAGAATCGAAGTGACAGCTAAAAAGAATTTTCAACTTAAAGGATTCGTGTCGAGTGGGCGTGGTTCTGGTCGCACGTGCCGCAGACATATCGAAGACAATAACAATGTCATTGTCTGCCACGCACATACAAACAGACATACACATATATGCGAGTATATACGATTAGGCGATGTGCCATATGCGCGTTGTCTGGAATGAAGAAGATGATGTGTTGTTACTGTCAGTGGCAATTGATTTTGGCAGACGCGCTGAAAAGCTGGCAATGTTTCTTATTTCACTCTACCTCCCCCAAAAAAACAGCGAACAAGAAGTGAAAACATTTACATGCAAATGCAAAACATAGTCAAAGGCAAGTTGCGTTCTCCTTGTGCCTCGGCACGTACACGTACACTCCGGACGTTCAAGGCGTTCGCTTTAGCTTTTAATTTTAATGCGTGCAACACGCTTGCGTTTCCAAAAATTAAATGTCGGTTTATTTTCTCCGCCTCAAACATTTGAGCAAAACTTTTACCAGAGAGCTCATTTTTTGCTCTTCTTTTTTTTTATTTTTGCAGCGAACAAATAGGCGTCGATTAGGCAAATCAACGCATTTGTATGCAGATTATGTGCCGCTGGGGTGTAGACAGCACGACGAGCGAGACAGAGAGAGAGAGTAGTTGCTGTCGCTGTTGTTGTTGTCTGTCTAATTGCGCTCTAGTCTTTTAGGCGCTCAACTAGGCGTATGCGTAATAAACACTCTTAGGGGAGAGAAAAACATTTTCAGCACTTTTATGCCAAAGTAAAGTTGCTTAAACTTCTTGCGGTTTTTTTTCTCTACTGTTGGTTATTATCGTTAAGATCTGGAACAAGTCATTTGCATGTGTTTAGGCTATGTTTAACTAAACGAAACCAAAAAGCACCATGAGAATATTTATTGAAAACAATTTTCTCTTAAATGAATTTAACATTTTTATCAGGTCGCTTGATTACAAAATGTAGTATGTTTTATTTTAATGAAAAGAAAACATTTTTATATCTGGTAAATTAATCTCATCGTTTTCAAACTTGGCACACAGTCTTCTTTCCCATTTAGTTTAATTATATGACGAGACCAAGCGTATCTGTTTAATATCATTCGGGTTTTTTTTTAGAAAATTGCACAGATACTTAAAAAATTTTTAAATCGTTGATAATAAAAATAGGATACCATAAAAAAACTTTTCTTAGTAAAACACATTTTTCGTCATTAAATTTTATAAATTTTTAAAAAATTTGGCAAAGCATATAAAACTAATCTCTACCAAGATTGTTGACGATACGATGGAAAGCAAAAAGTTTTCTCACTAGAACTTGTTTTTTGACCGACCGTTTCTATGGCATCTATATGCTATAGTGCTCCGATTTCGATACATTTTTCCGAATTATGTTAAATCATATAAAACTATCATATACCAAGATTAATGAACGATGGAAAGCAAAAGAGTTTTTCTCACTAAAACTTATTTTCCGACCGATCGTTCCTAGCAGCTATATGATATAGTCATCCGATTTTGATAAATTTTTCGAAATTGTTTGGAAGCATATAAAACTAATATATACTACGATTGGTGACTACAGTAAAAAACAAAAAGTTTTCCCACTAGAACTAGTTTTTTGACCGACCCTTTATCGCAGCTATAGTATAAGTGTCCAATTTTGATAAATTTTTCACAATTATGTGGAAGCATATAAGCTAACATACACCAAGATTTGTGCCACTACGATGGAAAGCAACGAAGTTTTTCTAACTAGAACTAGTTTTAGACCGATCGTTCCTATGGCAGCCATATGATATAGTCATCCCAGCCGGCCAGTTCAAACATATTAGTTGCGTGCAGTAAAAGAAGACTCTGTGCTAAATTTCAGCTCATTAGCTTTTAATACTGAGAGTCTAGTTCGCATAGAATCAGACAGACAGACAGACGGAGCGGACGGACAGACACTTAGGAATTGAACTCAGAAACGTCGTCCTGATCAAGATATATCTCGTTTATATGGTCGGAAAAGTGAATATTTTCTATGCGTTACAACTTCTAGGACAAATTATTAATTACTTTTTGAGATATTAATACTTTAAAGGGGATCGTAATAATTTTTTTAATTTAAAAATTTCAAAATAAAATTATTTATTGATTTTTTTAATAAATTAGCAAATAACTCCTATTTCGTAACCTAAAAAAATTATTTACATAATAGTCGTGCAAGTGGAAAAAAAGACATGGTCAACTTGAACGGTTTTTCACTATTTTGGGCCTCGAGCTATATCATTAGTTTTATGAGTTATAACGATGGCTTCATACAAATTTTTTTTTTTAGTTTTCATCAAATTAATTTTTGTTTTTGTAATTGTAAAAAATTATAGCTATTCTTGTGAAATCTGAATAAATAGATTTAAATGTGCTCTAATATACTACATTTACAGGTTTTCGATATCATTGCGCTTTCAAAGTTATGGTCCAAAAACTAAAATAATTGCAACCTTTTTACAATAAAATTTTGTACAACTAATTTATTTACAATTTTAAAATATTAATTGTTCTCCAACAATTATTTGTTTTCAATTAAATATTTCCTAATTTAATGTAATTTTGGTAATAAAAATTATGTAAAAGAATTTATTTTTTTTTTTAGATCTATAACTTTTGAATTCGCAATAATATCGATAAACTGTAAGTGTAATAAATTAGAAGACATTTAAAACTGTTTATTTAGATTTTTCAAGAATAATTTATCATATCATTGGAATTTACAAAAAAATTTTAACTAATAAAAAACTTAAAATCAAATTTTCGTATGAAACCATCATTACAACCCAAAAAACTTTATAATGCAGTTCGATTCCTAGGACCCGAAAATGGAAACCGTCGGGTTCGGTCATGCTTTTTTTAATTTTTTGAAAAAAAACTATTACAGTGTAATTAAATAAACATACATAGAAAAAACAAGTAAGAAAGTCGGTCAAGCCCGACTGTAATATACTCTGTACCTGTTTGGCAGGCCATCTCATTACATCGCTCCTCTCATAGCAGGTCAATTGGGAGAATTACCAGTGAGCCTATTGCCATCTCTCTCTCTCTTTCTCGTAAGTTCTACGGTGTTTGTTGTTGTTGGTTTTTATTTTCTTTTACGTATAGCTCTAAAAAATTCAAGATATTCACACAAAAATCAATCCTAAACGATGTCAAAAATAGGTCGATCGCTGATTTTTTTAAACCAAGTCCGAAAGAATTGACTTGAGTACGAATTTACCAATCTCAAGATTATTGGATTTGATTTTTAAGGATCAGGTTGAAATGAACCTTTTCGAATTGATACAAAAATTCTGGAATTGTTCCAAGTCTTTCGTACTAAGAACTTCAATCCCAAGGTTGGGATCATATCAATTTTCTTAAATTTGGATTAAGCTCTCCATTTTTCTCTGTGTACCTGCATATATAAGACGTCTACCAATACAAGGGTCTTTAGCTTATACCATTTATGAGAACTTTTTGTTTATACGAACAGTCAGACAGACAGAGAGACAGGCATGGCAATATCGACTCGGCTGTTGATGCTCATCTAGAATATTTACACTTTGAAGGGCCAGAGATGTTAATACCTAAATTGCATAATCTTTATACGTACGCGTAAGCTTTGATGATTGAAAGTAAAGTAAGTCAGTATTGAAAAAATTGAATCCCTCACTTAACCCCACTTATTCCATTTACCTGGTCTCTCGTGTTTATTATAAGTTTTTTCCATCTGATGGATTCTCTGTTCATCATTTTATCTGCTGCTCACTCTCATTAATATTTTTGCTTTATTTTCAGTTTATTTCCCTATATATATATACAAACGTATTATTTACGCTTTTGCTCATTAGTAAGAGTTTTGCTGTCCTGTACCCAATTCAAGTTTAAAATTTGCATTTGCAGAACTCACTGGCTTCTTTTCATTATGTGCTGTGGGGTTTCATTTGGCAAGCTGCACTCCACTCATTGACCTTCTTGTTTTGCTGTATTAAAGCAGCAGCCGTGTTTAACAGCTCTGGCAAATTGGTTTCTTTGCCCGGCGCTCATCATTGCACTTGCGTCGTCGTCGCACCCTTCTGCCATTTCATTTGGCCATTTGCAGTTTTCCGTTGCATACTTTGCAGGTGAAGCGGCAGCGCGCAGTTCATTTCCATGCACACACCTTAATGACATCCGGCCTGCGAGTGCGAGTGCAAGTGGGTGCAAGTGTGTGTGTGTGTGTGTGTGTACTTTATATCCGTGAGCTGCTCTTCTCAAAGACAAGCTCTTCAATGAGTTGCTGTTGTTCTTTTCTTTCACTCTCTGTTATTTTCGCCATTGTTCATGCACAAATTCCTTAATGTTGTAGTCCTTGAAATCCTTTAGCTCACGCACATGAGCAGGCCTACTTGCTGCTGCTGCTGTCTCCTCTCTTTGTGTGTGTGTCTTTGTTTCTTTTACCATTTGTTTGTTTATTTACGCTGGCGCCTCCTTTTGTCAAAAGTGCTTTTGCTTGTAATGTGTTCGACGTCAGAGCGGACCCCATAACCTCAGCTTACCCCCCTACCCCATCCCCTACACTCTATCCACTCACCCACTTACTTATGTACTACTGCACCAGCAGTAGCAGCAGCAGCAGCAGCCCTTTTAGTGTTCATTTTTCCTTTTTCTGGTTGCTTGTTATTTTTATTCTCGTTTCCATTCAGTCAGAACTCGACTTGTACTTCGGTTCTCTTAATGTTGTTGTTGCTGTTCTTGTTCTTGTTATTCTTGCTGTTGTGGCATTCGTTTTCACATTTTTTTATGTGCATTTATTTTGCCATTTTGCTACGCAATTTTTGCACTCAAGTTTACCTACTTTTTATGGTAAACACCCAAGGTTGCTTGTTTATTCTAGCAAAAATGTATTTAGGTAAAGCTTAACTACATGTAGGTGTGCGAGGTGTGTAAGTGTTGGGGGACCACAACAACAACAGCCACATTACCAAAATGCATAAATAAGTTAAATAAATACTTCAAACTTTTGTAACGATTACTCTAAATGCCACATCAAAATTGTGTGTTTTCAACTTTTTATTTGTTGGCCCAATAAAAAATTAAGAAAAAATGTTTGTCAAATTTTTCGGTTTCTTTTTTTTTTTGTTGGGCGTGAAGTAAATTAAGCCCCAAAGTCTCGAGGCACAGCAACATGAAAAATATGCCAAACGAGCCGCATAAAACATGAAGCAAACATACTCACACACACACACACAAATACAAACATATGAGCGTCCATGAGCGCATAATTAAATGCCGCAACAAAAAAAAAGAAGGAAAATATACAAAAAATGAAAAATCAAGAAAAATCTTTCAAATTGAGTTCGAATGTGACTAACGAAATACTCTGAAAAAAAAAGAAACTAAAAATTATGTCCGAGGTATTTGTTCCTTGGAGAACTTTTTTGATTAATACATATAATGAAAATGGGCGCATTCACCAGAGACACTCGATTACTGAATAGTTTTGAAAAACTTCTTATACTACATAGTATATTTTTAGGTGTCGTATGAATTATGAAACCTTATTTCTATTAATACGACACCTAAAAATATGCTGAGTTAATTCTGCAATCATAAAACACAAATCGCTAATTGAAATTATCTGCTGAATGGTCCCAAATGTACTGATTCATTTCCTATAGATCATCAACACACAGCCACTTGAGCACTTCTAGTTCCCTTTGCGAGAGATTAAATGTATTTACATGAAATGAAGATTTCCTGTAAATTCCACCCCAAACTGGAGAAAAATTCATAAAGTTTGTATGGGAAAATATTAGCTTTTATCCGATAATCAGAAAACATCAATCACGTTAAAATTTGTTTGGGGAAAATAGTTTTAGACACATCCTTAACGGGTAGTTTTCGTGGTCGAAAAAATCAAAGCCATTGGACAAAAAAAATTAATTAATTTCACTTGCCCCTGGTGAGATGAGAACCTCTCAGCTATTGGAAACCTTGAAATGCGCTTGTCAAACTTGATCTCTAGAGATAATGCAACTTAAAGCAAGAGAAGTAATGAACTTAGGGCTGATTTCTCGTTTACAGATAAACTTAGAGCGAGAGAGAAATCGGGCCTATATATTGTGAATGTGTTTTAAGATGATCAACACTCAACAGCCTAAACCATTAGAGCAAAAAATCTCAAACTTAGACCGTAGGGTCCATTTGAGATGACTAGGGGCCGTTTTCTCATCTTCATGTTTTTTAAATCCAGGTGGATATTAGGAAAATATATGTTGCCTTCTTTTAGGCTGCTTTTTAAAATCAATCGCGGGGCGTTGTATTCTTATTTTAAGAGCATCCTTAAACTAGGCAACAAAATTTTTATTAAAATTTACCAAAATTTAAAATTCTGAAGATGAGAAACGGCTCTAAGACCCAATATCTGAATGATCGATTCTATATAAACTTTATGATATAGTCATTTAATTTGAACAAAATTTTGCAAGACTGTTTGAAACAGGATCGGATAACAGTTATTTTTATAAAACTCTCATATAAAAAAAACAATAAAGCAGGTCTGCAAACCCAAAATTGTTTTGCGGATCTTCCGTTTGCGGGCTTAAATCAAAATCTTCCATAGGTCAATGTTCGAATATTTGAATTTTGAGGTTTTTTGGGCAAAGGTTTCTGTTCGAACCTTAGATCAGCCCATTTAGAAGAAAGTAAAACAAGTTAAATTGTTTCAAGCACAAGATAATATTCTGAATTCCTTGTCTTTTGTTAACTTCATCGTATTATTTAGTTTAAATTAAAAGAAGAATGTTTTCGAGTAATTCTTTGATCAGACAAAAAGAAAAAAGTTTATTCAACTTCGACATGGGTCGAGGATCAGATCAGAGAACTCTTTGAAAATGAAGATTAAACGCTTTAAATAGCTTCTTGTGTATGTAGCAACTTTATTAACTTTATTAGTCGTTCTAGAACTTTTAAAAAGATAAGGTAAGCTGGGCAATATATCAAATTTTTGAATGCTTTTAGTTTTTATTGATCCGTACCGAAGGTATAGGTTTGGAACAGGTTCAGGTTTAGTTATTTCTTCACCAGTTGCTTCGGTTTAAGGTTCGGTTCAAAGTACAACAAATTTTGGAATTTCGGGTTTGAGCCGATTCGGTCAAATCCGGTTTGCAGCCCTGCAAAAAAACTCACGTGGTAAAATTTTACGAAATACACTAAAACGTTTGTTTTCCTTTCCGCCATCGATTTTTTTATTATTAAAAATAAGAGTTATTTTTTACCGATATTTTAATACTCAGTTAATAACTGTTATAAAAGACATTTAGTTAATTTCACAGTAAATAAAGGTTATTGAAAGACTTTTATAATAAATCTCATTTAAAACAGTGTTTTTAAGACTTTTATGAAAAAGATCAAATATAGCACTTTCTAATCACATGTGTTTTATTACTCAGAACATAGCTTTTATGACGACTTTCATTGTATTACTGAGAAAATAAAAGTTATTTAAAAACCACTTTTGTAAAATTCAGTAAATAAAACTTATGCAGTGACTTTTATTTCAAAATCTACATGTAAAAGTCTAAACCGTTTTGCGCTCTGCGATCAACAAAAAAGGTTTTATTTTGTGATTAAAAATTACGTCTTTATGCAATATAATATTATTATGCAATATAATAAAAGTCCTTAATAACTGTTATGTTCGGAGCCAAAAAATAAAAGTCTTAAATAACTGTTGTCTGCGTAGTAAAAAAAAAATCCTTAATAACTGTTATTTGAAGCGTAATAAAGTAAAGCTCTAAATTGCGTAATGGAAGAATTTTGCAAAGTCGGAACTTACTAAGCCGTCACCTTAAACTGCTACTGTTGTCAACTGTAAAGTTATTAGCTAGAAAAAAGTTTCGCATTCCTTGCCTAACCTATAGGCCCCACTTTCTAGAACTTAAATTAAATGCACACAATTCCAGTGAATGAGAGAAGCTCGTATATATTTTGTAGCTTACCTCATTGATCAAAAGAGTATATAGCAACTGCTGCTGCTGCCTGAAGTGGCTTGGCTTTCGGCCCTCTCTCACTCTCTCTCTCTCTCATTCTTTGCTCTCCCTCTCGGGGCGAAATAATTTTAAATGTCATTTTTACCTACACGACTAATTAAATTTCGCATTTTATGCGCGCGACGGGCCAAGTGAAATGTACATAAAACAGGAAGCGACGCCGAATTAACAAAAACAAACACGAGCAGCTGTAAAAGGAGCCATTCCATGCGCTGGCATCGCCACATGAGTAAAATTTTAAGCAGGCGCCAAAGTCTTTCGGCCACTTTTGAAATGTCTGGCGCTTGTACGAGTATTGTATGTGGAAAGGACACATTAAAATTCCGTTGGGGCATTGCAAAATAAATCCACTTGAAAGTGGCAAAAACTCGTCAGCGTTTTGGCATCAAATGCCAAACTCATGTGATTTCTAGTCCCAGCAGCAGCCGCACAAACCCAAGTGATAGGCGGAAATGGCAAACAAATATTTTTTTGATGTACGGCCTAAAAGTAGGCATTGAAATTCAACACGCGGCGTGGGCGCAAAACGCTGTTTGTACGCTGACTGCCAGTGGCGTATATGTGGGGCGTATGTGATTGGACGAGGGGGAGGTGGCGAGGGGCAATGCCAGTTTGAAAGGTTGTAAAGCAATCGCTGGAAATTAGCGTAAGATCTGTTGTTTAAAGCCCTCACATGAGCGTTGGGAATTATGGTAAGAGGCTTTGATAAAATGGCATTGAAAGGAAATGCGTAATAATACATGACAAATGGGAGCTGGCAAAGGTGGGAAGACTTTTCCCAAAAAAAAAATAAATATATAAAAGAAATAATTAAATCTATTTTTAAATTGGGCATAGAACATTTCTGTCAGATTTGAAGAATTTTTATAAAAATATAAAATATATATAAATGGAAGAAATGGGCACATTCAACAGAAACAATTGATTAAAAATTTGATATTGAAAAGTTCTTTCTTCTTTGAAGTATTTTTTCTTTGATTCCAAGCAGGAATTTTATGTACTAAAGTCAACAACATTTAAAACAATCCAGTATACATTTTCTATATACAAAATATAGAACTGCTGATCATGATGAAGTTGTCGAAATTTAGCGGATTGGGGCAAAACCGGGCAAAAACCAATTTGTTTATCGTGTAGAGTACACTTTATTGATCAATATTGCAGTAACAGTTATGACAATCTACGACAATCCAACAAACTTTTACTATACGAAACAGAATACGTGCTATTTTTGATTCCCTTTCACTTTCGCTTATCCGTTTGTACTTGACTGTTTATTAGTAACTAAAAATTAAGTATTTTCTTTTTTATTCTAAGCAGGAATTTAATGGACTAAAGTCAACAACAGTTAATACAATCCAGTATACATTTTTTTATATACAAAATTTTGAACAGCTGATGATGATAAAGTGGTCGACATTTTGCGATTTGGGGCAAAAACGGGCAAAAACCAATTTGTTTATCTTATAGAGTACACTTTAATGAACAATATTGCAGTAACAGTTACGAGAATTCAAGATAATTCACCAAAGTTTTACTACAGAATATGTGCTATTTTTGATTCTCTTTCACTTTCGCTTATCCGTTTGTACTAGACTTTTTACGAGTAACTAAAAATGAAGTATTTTCTCTTTGATTCCAAGCAGGAATTTAATGGACTAAAGTCAACAGCAGTTAATACAATCCAGAATACATTTTCGATATACAAAATCTTGAACAGCTAATGATGCTGAAGTTGTCCAAATTTTGCGTATTGGGGCAAAACCGGGCAAAAACCAATTTGTTTATCGTTTAGAGTACACTTTAATGAACAATATAGCAAAAACAGTTACAACAATCCACGACAATCCACCAAAGTTTTACTACAGAATATGTGCGATTTTTGATTCTCTTTCACCTCTCGCTTACACTTTTCGCTAAAACTAATCTATAATCTTAAAATTTAAATAATCGACTTGGCCAAAGCAATCAGTGAGCCCGTAAAACGCAGAATCTTTAAAAATAAAACATTAATTAGAAATTAGAAGACAGAAAGATGGTATGAAACCAACGTATACATTACCGATGTGAGCGTCTCCAGTGAGGGTGAAAAGAAAGGTATTTCAATGGTCAAAACACGTTGAGCACGGGCAATCATTAACAGAGCCATTTTCTGAACCTGCACACTGTGGCCATACCAATGACTGGAAAATGTTGAATGAGCCAGGTTGGAGCTCTGTGAACCAGATCAAAAAAAAAATTAAAAAAAACTTTCTTGGGTTAAACTGCTTATTTCAATGAACAAAAATAGTTGCTTACTTTTAAGTGAGTGTTCTTTGTTCACTTTGTTGCTTAAGGCCTATTCTCAGATGACATAAAAATTTTTCTTCTTCATATAAATAGAAACACTTTTGTAGAGCTTTGAAATCGGAATGTTTTTGAGCAGCTGTCTTATTTATATGAAGCATAGTGCCGGAAATAAAATTTATGTCATCTGAGATCAGGCCTTAAGTTGTAATTTTTTTTTTGTTACTTACTCACTCGTTTGTTTTTGTTCAGTTGTTCAGTGAATTTTTTACTTGCTCAGTTGTTAACTTTGCTTTGAAGGCAAACGCAAAAATGCAATCAGATAAAGAGCTTCCAAATCAGCAATAACCTCAAAGTCCGCAAGTGAGCAAGTAAAAGCACAACTGAACCAAAAATCACAAGTGAGTAAGCAACTAAACAAAATAAAACAAATAAGCGAGCAACTGAACAAAAAAGTGCAAATAAAGATTTCGTTCTTTCATTTTGTTCACTACTATAAAAATCCCACACTATAGAAAAAAAAAGAGCAAATAAAGAAAATCTTGTTCAGTTGTTCAGTAGCTCATTTTTGTTCACTTACTCACGAACAACCCAACACTAATAGAAAACATATACCCACCGCTTCCATAATGCAGGTGCCTCCCAAACAATATAAATATATTTCCGTACCCACAGCACAAGTGTAGACCACATAGACTATTATACCCACACCAGAGAACTATTCATAAGAAAAAAGCACTAGTTAAAAAAATATCAAATTGTAAGCTTTCATACCTACCAGTAACATATCCACCACACTGGTGCCTATAATCAAACTGGAGGTTACAAAATGTCCCAAGGTAATCTCTACCATAACGCCAGACACACGTTTCGTCAGCTCGGCTATTTCATTATGACGATTTATCAAATCCACAAACTGGTTAACAATACGTTGCTCTTCCTCTGGTGTGGGAAATCTTTCAATATTCTTTATGACCAATAAATCATTGACATCATCACGTAAAGATTGTAGCAATACAGTCAAATATAAACAGAAGCCCTAGAAAGAAACCATCGGCGCCCACAAAACAAACCACAGTGATATAACCATGCCAATGTACTAGCATATAGGTGAGTGGATACAGGGGCAAACGCAGGAGAGGTTCAGGAAATCTGAAAAGAAAGTTTGAAGTTAGTAGTTTAGCACAGCAACTGAACAAAAAAGAGCAAGTGAGTAAGTAACAGCTGTGGATACAGGGGAAAAAAGAGCAGAAGCAGAGGTTCAGGAAATCTAAAAAGAAGTTTAAAGTTAGTAGTTTATCACAGCAACTGAACAAAAATGAGCAACTGAGCAAGTGAGTAAGTAGCAACTGTTCAAAGCAG
This sequence comes from Lordiphosa mommai, assembly GCA_018904225.1. Taxonomy (NCBI): domain Eukaryota; kingdom Metazoa; phylum Arthropoda; class Insecta; order Diptera; family Drosophilidae; genus Lordiphosa; species Lordiphosa mommai. The sequence goes on from JAEIFT010000785.1 coordinate 55,353, forward strand.
CTCACTTTGTTAACTCTCTAAAAAACGAGCAGTTTCTTTTCTTTCTTTACTAAAATGAACCGTTTAGGCTTAATCATGGGTTTGCACGTTTTTGAAAGTAAGTAAACTAACTTGCTCAGTTACTCACTTTACGGACTTTCTTGCTCAGTTGCTCACTTTACGGACTTTCTTGCTCAGTGGCTTACTTTACGGACTTTCTTGCTCATTCTTTGTTCAGTTGCTGACTTTCTTCTGCTTTTTGTTCAGTTGTTCAGTTGCTTAACTTGCTTTCGGACTTTCTTGTCAGTTGCTCTTCTTTTTCAGTTGCTGACTTTCTTCTGCTTTTTGTTCAGTTGTTCAGTTGCTTAACTTGCTCACTTTAGGGACTTTCTTGCTCAGTTGCTCTTCTTTGTTCAGTTGCTGACTTTCTTCTGCTTTTTGTTCAGTTGTTCAGTTGCTTAACTTGCTCACTTTAGGGACTTTCTTTAGCTCAGTTGCTCTTCTTTGTTCAGTTGCTGACTTTCTTCTGCTTTTTGTTCAGTTGTTCAGTTGCTTAACTTGCTCACTATTTAAAGAGTTTGCTTATATACCCTTTCAGTATAAATTTATGTTCAGCTCATTTTTGTTCACTTACTCACTAACCACCTTCTCATCTCTTCTATATGTTTAGTATTTGCCCACTTACATCATTTTAAACGGCGTTTCATATATCCAATCCTTGCCATGCGCTCGCCTCAAAACATTATCCAACAAATTACGCACCGAGTACGAGGTACTCGTACAGAATCCACAAAACAGCAACAATGTGGTCAATCGAGTGGCCAGCGTATAGCATTTCTTCTTATAGCCCAATTTTCTTTCGGATTGCTGCTCTTCAGTTAAAAACCTTATCCTTTGTATCAACTTTTTAAGCTCCTCCTGATACCACCAAATGCTAACCATTTTCAATAGCGACAAAATACTCGAAGCCACCGGACATAGTGCATCCAAAGCGGTGGCTATATTAATCGATATATACGATATACCATAATAGGCCTCCGCATAACAGCCATAAGTCAATATGCAAAAGTTAAAGAAACTCCACAGACGAATGGCCCAAGTTCTTTCCTGTTCCGGATAGAAACCAATCAGGCTTAATGCAAATTTGGGCACCAGAAAATAATGCCGTTCCATGGCAAACGTGTTAGTTAAAAAACGTGGCAACATTTTGTTAGGATATCACTTAATGTGAGCACATAATTTTTGGCTGCCGGCTCCTTTTATACCACACTTGATGGGGCATAATTGATGAGTTGGGGGCGTCGTCCTTGTTCATTGTTCAATAAGTTTTCAAATTGTTAACCCACAATTAGGCAACGTTTAGCAGAGAGCAAGAGGCGTGTCAAATGGGGCGTGGTTTTGTAATTAAATTTAGTTTTAGGCCAAACGATTTTCAAGGGCTCGTTAAGGAAAGAGTTGAAATTAAAGTATGAGGATTTTGTGTTACATTAAATCCTGAAAGATATTAAATGGTAATACAAAATGCAAAAATGCAAGGTGCTCACATAAGCTTACAAATTCCTTTGTTATTTGTATGTGAATGCAACAGATAGCACTATTTATATAATATTGTCTTACAATTAGGTCCGATTTCTCATCTCCTGAGTAAAATGTGAGTTTATCTGACACATAGAAGCTACTTTGAAGATGAAAAATCGGCCGCAAAATTAAACACAAAGGCTGTTTTCTCACCTTCATGTTTTTGAAATTTAGGTGGATATTAAGAAAATGTATTTTGCCTTTTAAAATCATTCGCGGGCCGTTGTTACTTATAATTAAGACGCTTTAAAAACGTATATGTATAATTTTAAAAGCATCCTTAGATTTTAAACACATGGGGATGAGAAAAAGGCCCTTAGCTGGGATTTTGGAATATTAGTTGTCAAATATTTAAATGCACACTAAGCTCACAATGTGCGAAACAATAAGATATGAATTTTTCCGACTTCGTATATTTATATCAATGATTTAATTGTTAAAATACAATTTAAAAACAAATAAGATACCCTTGCAAATGCAAAAGAGCAATTCTCTACATTATAAGTTCAAATTTATAGTTAATTTATTAGAAATATAAAATTTATAAGGCCAGATTCGATTGCAATGTAAAAAAATTTGTCAATCAAAAATCAATTTAAAAAACCATGTCATAACACTTTCCATAAGAAAATGGATGTGTTTTTGTTTTATATTTTTAAAATGTTAAAACTTATTTGATTTTGATACTTTCATTTGTATACATACATACTTTCACTTTGATACTTTAATACTTACTCTAAAAAGCATTCAGAATAAGAATAAAATAAAATAAATTTAAAAATTAAAGAAAGTCCCTTTTAACATCATATGAAGCAAAATGTGAATTTTATCTTTGTCAAACACTTTTTTGACTAACTGGCACATAACTTTAATTCAAAAAACCAAACGAAACCGTATATAAAAAAAACGTTTAAAAGTCAGATCCTGAACCGGAAACTGAACCAATTTTTTTTTTTTAGAACCGGTGTTCGAGAACCGTTATTTTTTTCCACAGCGCAAATGCAAAGTGTAATTATATTGTTTTGTTAGTTATACAAGAGCAGTATATAGACCATTGTTTTCTCTTTTGCGACATAATATTTTCAGAAGACAATCTCTGAAGCTGAGATTCTTGCAGGAACAGCTCAAACAGACAGTGCTTAATTTGACAATGATTAAAAGTTAATAACCTTATTTTGCCATCAAGTCAAAGCATTAAATTTGTTGTCCAAAATCATTTTCTCCTAAGAGCTTGTTTTTATCTCTTCCCGAACAGTATAGCTTGATAATAATTGTGGTACTAGAAAAATAATTTATTAAGCTGTGTACTTGATTCGAGTTTTCAGATAAGCAAATCATTGATTAAAGACGTCGCAACTTACTTCATGGTCACGAAAATCTTCAACATCATCATACTGGTTTTTTAGCAATTGATTTGCAGGTGAATATAGAAAAGTGTCCTAAGTTTGTGGATTATATTATTGTTTTTTATGGATGGTAGTACAAAACAAATTTACGCCCTAAAATTGATTTAAATCATCACACAATTTTAAAGATTGACTTTAACTTCAAAAAGTAAAAGGTCCAACGTATTGGGCTGTGACTTTTTAAAGTTGATTGTAAATTGTGTTGAGAATTGCCTTTCTAAAATATTTTGCAAGTAGCTAAAGTACGCATACGCATTATATCGTACTATATCAAAAAAGCATATAGAAATACGCATACTTTTTGGCTAGCTACGCATTGAAGCAATGAATCATTTGAAGCTTTACGTATGCCAGAACCGGAACCAAAACTTGATTCGATTTAATTCCTTGCTTGCCTTTAATTCTACACCAACGGTGGGCACGAATTTTCTGCTTGTGCGACAAGGGCTTGCCCACCGCTGGTCTACACCATTGCAGCCCAGATCAAAGGTCCTGCTAAATTTGCTTTATGAGATCCGGTAGTATTTGCTCCTCAATATGTCATAATTCTGGTACACCACGGGTATCACTTTTTGTACTCTCATTTAAACCAGATAAAAAGAGCTCATCCAGTAAATTGGTGGACCTGATTATTTGTGGAATTTTAGGCTAATGTATTTTGTTGTTGTCAAACTGACGAAAATTCCTCACTTCAAGAACTTCGTAACTCAACTGGGGGACATAACTATCCTAATCATGTTGGAAATATACGTGGTGTGGCGGTGACTGAAATGTGTAAGCTCAGAGCTTTTACTAAATGCGCTGGAGTGGGGCAGACAACGTTTGCAAGAAGATCTGGGTTTAGGTGTATATGCGCTGCACAAAAAACCACCTCCAATTTTAGCAAGGCGATCAAGCAAACAAACAATTGCAATGCGTGATGGGAGCGTACTCGTCGAGTGTCATCCTGGAGCGTCAATTGAGAAGCACCCACATTTTTTTTTTTTTTTTTTTGAATGAATGTAAGTGTGAGTCCTATGCGCATAGACTAGAAACGTGCGTAAAAAGGAAACTTCTAGGTCAAGTGTAAGTTGCCCACTGACAATATGTAAGGTAAGGTATAATTCCACTATGATCCTAATTATGTTTACCATCCCATAATTGAGTAAAATTATATTTACGCTCTCATAAGCTAAACGATTTTACATTTTCCTTCCAATTCCTAAAATATTTCAAAACTTTAACATGTGAAAGAATTTTTATCATATTCTATAAAAACAAAAATCTGCACATCCTTTCAATAAAACGCATACGTACACCAAATAGAATAGAATGCCAAACTTTATGGCAGCTAAACAAATTGACTCCCCATTCAGAGCAAATTTTGACAGGTTGCATTTCGGTCGCAAGTGTTGCCAAGCAACTTGCAATTTGTATAAATATTTTATAAGCTGTCCAGCTGTGTGTGTGTGGATGTGTGTGTGTGTGTCCTGGCATGATTATGCAAACTGCAGTTATTTGGTGCATGCGAGAAGGCCAATAAATTAATTTAGCTTGCTGGCTAGTTCACTGGCTGGCCTGGTATGCCCGCTAGGCGAGAGAGAGTAGGCGATGGCAAATGGCGCTGAAGAAAGGCGCCGGCTGCGGACTGACGAGTCCGAACCGGACGGGCCGTTTCTCTGCATAATTGATGGCTGCAGGTGTATTTGCGCTCAAATGAGGCATACTAAACACATGCCTTTGACACTTATACAAACGCCTGGCACACACACTCACACTTACTTACTAAGCCATAAAACTTAAGCACAAGGTTAGACGACCAGTGGACACACAACAACAACAACAACAAAAAAATAACTGCAAATTCATGTGGGGAGCCGAGAAATATTTTATTGGGTGAACCCAAACCATAAATATAAATAAAAACGAATAGACGACATAAACAGAAGTTGGAAAAAAAAAGAATTAGTTGAAATGCCGGACAAAGTTTGAATGGAATTTAAGTGGGGGGGGGGCGAAATGTTTATCTAAATCAATTTTTCTGGTATTCTGGTATTGAGGTGAGAAATTTATCAAAGCGCTGTGTTTTCTGTCAAAATCAAAGTTACACAAGAATAAGTGAAAGTTTTATCCTGTAGACAAGTTAGATTCGTTTAAAACTGATTTCAATATTTCCATTTATCAATCATTTGCTCTTCCAGACTTCTCAACTAAACAAATTTCCTGCCAGCATTCTAAAATATTTGCCACTGATTTTTAAAAATGAACTCACCCACACAATACAAAAAGAAAAAACTCCATGTTGTCCCCCCCATTGAACGACAAATGCCAGCGTCCATTCAAATTGAAAAATTTACGTGAAAAACATGCAAATTTATGCCATAAACACAATGAGTTTAATGTGCGTGGTGGTGGCAAGGCCAACACTGACAACAACAACAACAATATAAAAGCCTGCAAAAAAAAATCCAGAGCATACCTGAACCGGGGCCAACTTATGGCCTGCCAATTTTTAACCGCATTGAGAGCCACACAAAGCAAAAAAAAAAACAGAGAACTAGGCTCTGACATTTTATTGACAAAATTATTGAACACGTTTTGACCGTGCCACAAATCTACCAACGCAACACTATGGCAACAAAATGGCGGCTATTCTCGAGTGCCAGAGGTCAGAGTGGGAAGTGGTAGTTGGAGTGTGGATGCGGTGGGCAGTGAGTGAAATGTCAGGCATTGAATTTATATGAATCTATAATTGAAAATTAAACAAGTTGAGTGTGTGTCGTTAGGTAAAGTACGTTAATGGAATACTCTTGAAATAGCTGTCAATAAATATATATATTCTATAAATGAATAAATGGGAGTGTAAGCTAGGTGTCTCCTACATCATTTTCTGCTGAATTTGCAGATACAAGGAAGAGGTGGAGAAGGCCTAAGCTGAGTATGTCTTGTAAGTAGAGATAGGCTCGAAACAGGATCGAATTGAAATACTTTCTCCCAGTGAGAAATATTTTAAATCTTTTTTGAAACACAAGATCAATTAAAACATACTTAATTACCAAATTTCCAAGTGATTTCCTACAAAAAAAAATCTTTTTGTGTTCTGAATTCGGAAAAATTCGGGATTCCCACGGAAATCAAAATCATCAGAATCGAATGTTTTACCATTTAAACAAAAGGTGCAAGGCAGGGCTATACGGTGGATGTGCCATCATATCCATTTATCATCATATCTAATTTATGCACAGTATTCAGGTTATTCACTAAAACTTATATTCCAAACTGCACATTCAAAAATATGAAAAACATTGCTTTTAATTTTTGGAAAATATTCCACGAAATTTGGAAATGGGCGGAAAACTGTTGTATAAAACTCTTTTGGTTCTCATCCGATCAGAACCAAATTTATTTTTTACATCACAATAAAAATATCAACAGGATTTTAAAATTTTGACAAAATCCGGAAAATTGACGGAAAATGGTTAGAAAAAATTTCATTTGGTATTCATGTTCGTGTTAAAGCCCTATACAGACCTGCGAAGTAATTAATTTAGCTAACTTCAAAATATATTACACGAAACGCAAGTCTAGTGAGACCAGATTTATTAAGAAATTACACCAAGTTTTGAATTTAGTGATATTTTTCAATTACCAACGCGATGGTCACACTACTCGATTAGCAATGTTGTTGCTGTTTTTCAATAAAGATAAGGAACTTCTCGACCAAGAACAACTTTGAAAAGTTGCTATGAAAACTGTTTTGATGATACATTGTGTGTTGTTCATACCAAGCAAATGCAAGGACTTCTATTCAGTTTGTCTAATCGATTATTTAAATTTTGGCGCATTTAAATCAGTACGGTTTAGTCAACTTTTTGGATTTTTGCAATTTTTATTTAGTTATTCAAATAATCAATTTTAGGTGTTTGCTGAATGAGTCATGGCAAAAAAGGGTGAAGAAACATTGTTGAAAACGATGTTACTTTGCTGTTACAGCTGTTTGAAGTAACTTGGTTTCCATAGACTATTAACATAGGATCCATTCACTAATTGGAAAGGTGGTACTTAATTTAAAAAAGCAATATAAATATTAATTATGATTTTTGCAGGTAATTTTTCGGATGAGAAAAATTTAATTTTGACGGTTCTGACGGGTTAACCCATTACTGGAGAGATTTGAGGAAAGATCCACTTATTTCTTAAAGAAAAGTTTTGAGGTGTTTCTTTGATGGGTTGGGAGCTTTCAGCGATTCCAAATGCTTGGAGCTAGCGTTTCCAAGCACTCGTATGGACTCTTTTGGTTTACCGCCCACCGAAAAATGATTGCCTTATTTGAGCAGGCCCAGACGCAAAAGATGCATTATTCAGCAAGATAACGCATCAATGCACGTGAGCCGTAAAACGCGCATATGGTTTCAAGCCAACAAAGTGAATGTTTTGGAGTGGTAGGCTTATTCTTCTGACATGAATCCGATGGAGAACTTGTGGTCATTATTAGTTCGAAAGATATATGCCCAAATCAAACTCGGGACCTTGGACTTAACACAAACTAAATGGCGTCTCATGGCATTTTCTCTATTTAATGTAGTGTTGTGTATCATTTGGATACGAACGTCGTGGGTTTAGGACGCCTCTACAAAAACGGCAGACTTTAACATGTAGTTAAATCTCATTTTGGCTTAATTAAAGTACACACACTTTTGCATCTAAACAAGACTTTAGGTAATCAAGCAAATGGGATAAAAATGTTGCTTAATTTGTTGTTTCAAAATCATGCATTAATACCCTAAAATACCCCATTTGCGATGAGTGTATACAAAGTATGTTGAGTGCTTGTGGGTCGCGTTGCATTTATAATGCCAAATGTATTTTTGATCAAATGTGCCACGCGTCGAAATATGCAGCTGTGTGTGTGTGTGTGTGTGGGTGTGTTTGTGGGGCTAACTATAGCTAATTTGTTTACCTAGGTGCGAGTGAATGTTCGGTTCATGTACATACATCTGTGTGTCTATGTAAGCGATATGTCAATTTGGCACACACATACATCAAATTTATTGAATATATCCTATCCCACCCCCCAATGTGGCCATTGTCTGCCTTTTGTACAACGATAAACTTAATTTGAATAATAAATTACGTTGATATTTAATCAGCGTTGTCCAGTGATAAAATGCAATGGCCTTTCCAGCCGGACAATGGAGGCAAAACTGACGTGCAACTGATAATGGATAAGCTGCGAGTACGTCTCTCTTCGCATCGCTTAAACTGGCCCGTCACGCACCGCCCATAAACTGCATGAAGTCATTATCGTTAAGCGGAATTTGTGTTAATCTGATAACAAAATTATGAACAATTAAGTCATTGCATGCGAATTGAAAATTGAAACAGGCAAGCGAAGTTCGTGATCTGAAGCACACAAATTAATGACAAACAAACAAATATATGTATATACGTACACATAATTCAAATGCATGACGTTCTGTATGGTATAATAGGGCCAATGCACTGACCGCCGCATAAAAATGCACCGGACAGACAAATGCAAATTAAGCCCCATAAACATTGTCGCATATTCATGTAAAAGCGGCTAATAAATTGGCCTAACAATGAAACCAACAACATTTACCATTTTTATTTCGCTTACATGACAATTATGTAAAACCATAACACGACAAAAAGGTTAAAATTATGAAGTCAACAGAAAACTATGAATATGTTGACCAACTGAATGACCTGTAGCTATGCCAGTTGGGGAACCTAAAACAGTTCTAGCTCAAATTATGAGAGGAAAAGAAATGTTGAAACTTTAAATTCGCCGAAATTTCATAGCATAAATTGCAGGGAACCAAACCAAGCCGAACATTACCGTTCATTCCAGCTCATAAACCGCCTCGGGTTTCTCTTAAAATTGCTGAACCAAAACGAAAACCGCAAGACAGAACGGTTCGGTTCATTTCATGAACTTGTTTAAAGCAGGCACTGAAAAAAAAAGATTTTTAAATAAAACTTTGAGGACCCTGCGGATTGATTTGAATTCCAAAAAAATATATTGATTCCGAGACCCTAATAAAAATTCTAAAATTTTTCATAATAACTACACAGCAAAAAAATTCTAAATCCTAATGGACTTAAATCAATCTCGAATTTACCGGTAATTAAAACAGAGGAAAGCTAATGGAAAAATTTCTTAAACCGATTCTTAAATAAAATATTGATTTAATTTCTTAATTTTATTAATCCTGTGAAAAGATTACATATATCTTCTGTGTGGTTATCTCATTTAGATCTGGTTTTGTATTGCACGAGGCAAAAGTACAAATTTTTGTGGGATTTGGGGACTTTTTGAGCTTAATTTTTGTATGAAAAGGTAGGCTCCAACAAGTTTTTTGACCCAATTATATTGTTTTAATCATGAAAGTCTGAAGTGTAAATTTGGTATCAAAATAATTTTCACATTTTTCTGTTTCAGTTGAAATTGAATACGATTTTTCGTAAGGGTCCAAGAAAGCATCAAATGTGGCAAAGACATTAACGGCCTCCTTTATACTTCAATGCAATTAGCAAATTTAATTGCATTTCAAAATTACAAACTCTTGTCAAAACGTCATTCATGTTACAACAATTTTCTTTTTTTTCCCAAGAATAAACAATTTCCAAACATTTTAGGTAGTCAGTTGTTTGTATTTGTGTCCAGCTGTCAAGTTGAGGAAATTGCATAAATAAAATTAAATTTTCCACAAAAATTTTCAAGCAGTTTACTATTAATCCAAGCAGTCCACTGCTTTAAGTTAATTTATGACACTTCTTATCTCCCTCTCTTTCTTACTGAATGAATTTTTCTTAAGTTTTTTAAATCTGTGCTTTACTAATTTCCAGTTAGAGATCAAGTATAAAAGTGTCATACCTCCTCCATGAGCAACCTTTTTTCCAACCTTGGCTGGATTTTACAAACTTGGAAAATTGGTTTCCAATCCTGCTAACCATTTTCCAACATTGCGGGTGGATTTGCTCAAAGTTAAAAACTATGTTCGGAGCAGAAACCATATATTAGAATTAGTTATATGTATAATATGCATTATATGTAAATGCCCTTTGGGTATTGCTGTTTTTCCCTATTAAATTGGCCCATAGAGCTTTCAAACCAATGTTAATACAGATCGGCTCAAATATAACGTTAGCCATAAACACACCCCGAAAACCATATTCTGACCTTTGCAGTAAATTTCTCTAAATAAGAAAAAAGGGTTTCCATTTATTGAGACCATAGAGCTTACAAATTGAATTGCATTCAGATAGACTCAGAAATAACGCCCACCATTTGCCAACCCTGTGGGAAATTCCATCACCGAAAAATATTTTATTTTCCATAATGTGTTTACGGAAGAAAAACAGAATTTTCATATATATTTTCCGGACATTTTCCTTGGGGGCGTATCATGAAAACACGTGACCATTTATTTCGCTTACTTTACTCACAAACCGAATTTTAAATCAATCGGATAAAAAACAAATTTTTTCCCTTATTAGCTTTTCCGGGTGGAATTTTTTAACTCATATGGAAATTTCTCCAGAAGTTTTATCTTTCCATCTCTTACCGTTAAGCCTCGGCGTAGATTGCCAATGAATCAGTCAGTCAGGAAAACCTCTTTTATATACTGGGTTTACTACAACTACATATTTCTCAGCATCAAAAAAATTCATTAAATTCGATTTGACAAACTATAAAATCGGTTCAACACATACATTTTGATGCAGAATTGAAGAATTGAAGGCATTGCTAGAAGAAACTATTACAGGAGCATTGACACGAAAAAGCATAGATGCGAAAAAGTAACTCTAATATGACAATACTCGGCCACATGTTGCATGTTATTGAAAACATACTTGGAAACGCTGATTCAGATCAAGGGATCGATCGAAATTTATTAGTTCTTCTTTAAGGCCTCTACTTATAATAAAATATAAGTTTGGTAGAATACTGAATAGATACACATCCGAACTGCTTTGAAAGCTGAATGATTTTTTAATAGCTTTTTATTTATATTTAGTATTGCGTCGAACTAAATTTTAATCTAATCTGTTTACAGGAACAAAATAAGACTTTTTCTTTAATTGAAGAAGAGTCTGCAAATGCAAGTTCAAATTAATGAAGTATTTTAAGGATAATTAGCAAAGAGTACTTCAAATGATAACCCCGAAGAACAATTGGAGACCCTTCTTTTTTCATTAATTAAAATGTTTCCAAATATTTTGTTTTTTTTTTTTTGTACTTGTTTATTTATTGTTGACAGCAGATTGGTAACGATAAACTGATACTTCGATACATCACAATCAGAAAAATCTAACAAACTATTTTTACGATGGATTTTCATCTAACACAATCACAAAAATTAGCCATCATGAAATTCACCAGAACAATCATATAAAATACATCGATTCTTTGGCATCGATTTGTGCTGGTGAACACGGCCAATGTTTTTTTTTCTAGACAAATCAAAACTGAAATCGATTTTAAATCAATTCACATTCAATTCAAAATTAATTCAATTCAAATTCTGTTTGGGCTAGAACAACACTTACAGCTAATTTTTTGTAATTTAAGGAGGCAAAGTCACCAAAGTTACGTATGTGGCCGGCAACAGACATTAAGTTGACAGCTGAACAAAAACCGGTTTATTTTGCTCTGACGCAAAGTCAACGAAGCAGCGAAACAAGCGAAACGAGATATTATAATATCTGGGTGCTGATGTCTATTTGTCTATGTCTACTGATCTACATATTCGATACAGAATATAAAACAGTTGCCAACCGTTTTATTTTTTCAAAATATTCAATGCCAGCTCTTTTTGCAAATAGTTTTTTGATGCCTCAACCGCAAAAAACTAATTTCGCACATAATTTCAAGCAAACGCAAGCCAAATTTTTGTTTGGTTTTTTTTTCGTTAGACGAACGTATGATAATAAATTTTTAATAGTACATAATTATTTGATTGGCGGAAATAATCGTGAAATTCCTGGATCTCTCTCTCTCTTTCTTCAGCGCCTGTAGCTGCTATTGAAGCCTTTTTAAAGCTTGTTTTAGAGGAGTGCTAGAAAAATTCATAAAATTACAACTAGTTGAAATTGTCAAACTTTCCAATGAAATTTTTCTCTTAAAATTTAAATGACAAACCCAAAATTTTGCCACATTTCTAATATGCTGCAGCATTTCCCTACACTGGGCCAGAAAACATTTGTGCAAATATTGCGTCAACTGCAGCAACAGCAATTAAATGTGTAACAAATTGCGCAATGAAGTCATTAGAAGTCAAGTGCAAACAACATGAACAACTGCTGCGCCCCCAAAAAAGTATGCAACACAATTTTTAGGGGAAGAGCAACTGACACACATATGTTTAATATGCATTTCATTAAATAAACACAACAAAATGCCAAAATGGTGGGGGCGTGTCCCATTAAAAACGCGTTTTGTGGTAGCGCGTAAGAGGAACTGCCGCCATTTTATTTCCGCCGGATATCGCACACAAACACACACACACTCACACACTTAGTTAAGAGTCGCAAGCGCGCGAAGTTGTCAGTTTCAGCCGGAAAACACACACAGAGGAAAAAAAAATCAACAACAAAAACAAAACTGCTACCTAAAACCATTAAAAACTAATGAGATTTAAATGCAAATGCAGGTTAAATTAGGCGAAAAAGGCGTGGTTTGTCAACGCACCATGGGTAAAGTTCAGAATATTCGGATTTGGTTTCTTAGGTATTTGATTAAAATGAGAGTTTGGGAGAAATTTGGTTATGGTTTTTTTTACTTTCTAGGGAGTGTATAATTTATTAGCCTCGGGAATCATCTCAAGCAATGATCTTATACTTAGTTTATACACACAAAATTTATCATGATAAATGCCCTTTAAAGTATGCTAAATTTTTCTTTCATACTTTGTATAACTGTAACCTATCTGACAATATGAACAAATGTACAGTGTAAACTATGAATTACTACGTTTATGCACAAATAAAAAAATCATGCTTTTTGCCCTTCAAAGTATGCTATGTTTATAAATATAAATAATTAATTAAAATATTAATTTTTTAGCAGCCCTAACACTTATTATTTTTGTATACCTTTGACTGGTCCGAATATCTGAGTGTATGCACAATGTGGATTATGCAAGATTCTGCCATATCTGATTTTAAATTATCTCGTTCAAAAAAAAATTTAAGAAAATTAAGTTTGCATACTTTGAGGGTCAAAAAAGCATGATTTTTTATAAGCATAAACGTATGTATGACTCATCCATAACCGACTTGTTCAAATAGATTATTATTAAAGCAAATAAAGCTTGCATACTTTTATGGGCATTAATCATGATACATTTTGTGTGTATAAACAAGGTATTCGATCATTAATTGAGATGATTCACGAGACTAAAAAATTATATGGCGTGGAAATAAGTCTATTTAATTACATTCTCCCCTTTCTAAAGACACTTCAAAGGTTTATAAATAAAAAAAACTCCCAAATTTTGATTAAATTTCCGCCTGGAAAAATTGTGCAATTTTGGAAATTTTCCCTATAGTCCTCTAAGTGTGTGAATTGTGTGGCAAATGACTAAATTTACATGCAATTTGAAGTGTAAACGTACAAAACACCGAAAAACTCAAACATTTGGGCAAGTGGTCATTGTCATTGTTGGCCTGCTTTAAATTGTTAAAGAGCCCCATCAAATTTGCATTGATGTAAATATGCAATTTAAATGGCGGGGCGCGCCGCAAAGTAGGCACTAATTTTTTTGTTTTGCCCCAGCTAATTGCTTCTAATGAGCAATCCAACAAGAATGACACACAGAATGGAAATGGAGTATTTCTTTTTTTTTTTTTTTTGTTTGTCATGTGTCGGCAAAATGTTGACAATGAAAATGATTATGACTGACTGCTGCCTGCTGCTCCTGCTGCTGCTGGGTGGGTATAGAGCAGAAGCTGATGTTGGCTGCTGTTTGAAATTGCTGCGACGTGTAAATGTCGCTAATGTGCGGAGGACGACGACGACAACGATGATGATTATGTGGATGCCAGCCATCATAGCCATGTTTCAGGTGTTGGCCTTGTCTAAGCCAATGCCAAAAGCGCTGCCGGCTCATATCAACACACACCCACACACATACAGACGCATTATGGCACACATCGTTGGCCATAAGGTTAAGCTGTTTTCATAACACACACACCCCTCTCAGCTGCAAATTAGATTTTTATGTTAATTAAAAAGGCACGCACACATTGAAAATTGCTGCAAATGTTGCTTTTTTTTGTTGTTGTTTGGGTTACCTTGACAATAGAAACCCAAATCAATTGGCTGGAAGTTGGTCTTAAGTCGTTTAAGACCAATAAAGAAATTTTGGTTTGACAGCTGACGCCAAATGGGGGGAATGTTAAGGGGTTGCTTGTGAACCAATGTCGAAAATCAGTCTGTAAATTCACGAAAGCTTTAAGTAGCATAAAATTACTATTTTCAACATTTGTTAAAAACTTGCATGTGTTCCCAGCAAACATTTTTTATCGCGAAAGATATGCGATTCTTCCAGTAGGCATCACTTCACTCTATCGCATTCTCATCTCACTTCGGGAAGAACTGTACAACTCTGTGACACACTTTTTGGAGGTGAGAAAGCGTTTCCTCTGGGAGATAGGAAAACGTGTCTGTGGATCAAAATGGTCACTTTTATCCGGAGGTTCTTCCTGCTGCTTAAAAAAACAAATAGTCTTCTCTGGGATACGAAAGCGATTCTTCCAGGAGATAGAAAACCCTTTCCTCCTGACTACAGAAATAAAAAGTGTTTCCAAATCAATAAAATAGTCAAAGTGTAAAATAAAATAGTAAAAGTTAAATAAATTGACCCAATTAATTCTGCAATTTTTTGAAACGAAGTTACATAATTTTAAATACATGTGTTCAATTAAAAATATTTAAAAATATTTAAAAAAATATATCAAGCATAGTGCCGAAAATAAATTTGTATGCCATCTGGAATGATCCTTTTAGAAGGAAAAGTTCTACGTGCGTGGAATAATGCAGCTGACCAAAAGATGGTACAAAATCGTACAAAATGTTTATTCTTTATATAATAAAATCAACTTTCAATTTAATAGAAAAGTAGTTTTTAATTTGGTCGACACTGTATTTTAAGAACACTCAGATTTTCACTGTTCTAGAGAAAAGATAGATGTTAAACATTTTTAATTTTGGTAGAGATAAAATTCAATTTCAAAATGACGCATAACGCGTAACGTATAACGCTCACACGATTAAACTTAACACTGTTTTTCAACACAATATTCCAAAACTGTGTTCCCACCCCCTCATTTTTTATCATTGTTGTCCACCACTATTTTCCAACACTGTTTTTCATCATTGCTTTTTAATACTGCTTTCAACACTGTTTCTCAACACAGTTTTTCGGACCTGTTATTTAACATTATTTTCCAACCCTGTTTTTTTTTTAAATTATATTCCAACACGATTGTCACAATGTTTTTCAAGACTGTTTTCAACACTGTTTTTCAACACAGTTTTTCAACCCTGTTTTTCAACATTATTTTCCAACATTGATTTTCAACATTGTTTTCTAACTCTGCTTTCAACATAAAACACAATTAAACTTAGTTAAATAAGGTATTTGTTAAAAACCCTACAAGTAGCAACACACATTATTTTCTTACCATAACCATAACACTAAATTAATTTAATTATACACTTCACAACATTATAAGTTACTTAAAAGTAACAGTAAAATGTTAAAAATGTTGTATTATGGTTACACTATTTAAAAATCAAACTAATTAAAAAAAAAAGACATTGTTTTTGAACACTGTTATCAACAGTGTTTTCCAAAGCTCTTTTTTTTAACATTATTTTTCAACACCGTTTTTCAACATTGTTTCCCAACATTGTTTTCAACACTGTTTTTCAACATTGGTTTCTGAAACTGAATTCCAACACTGTTCTTGAACTTTATTTTCTTTATTACAACCCTGTTTTAAACATTGTTTTCTAACACTGATTCCAACTCAATTTTCCAAGCAATCGACTGGCTAATCATGGTACTTTTTAGTGTCGAAGCAATCAAGGAAAATAGCTAAAAGGCCATCACTGATGTGAGTTTCTTTCCTCTTCTCTCTCTCTCTCTATATGTAAATAGTTTTCACAATAGTCCATGGAGAATATTAGAGTTTGGTTTCGTCTTGTAATATACCTTAAAGTTTCTTAAGGGGGTATTCTACCTTTGACGAGTGTTTTATGAGTGTTTTTTACAAAAATTCTGGAGGGAAGACCATAAGAGTTTTTTCAATTTGGTTTTTTGTTTTGTGTTATAAATTAATTAAATAGTAAAATAAAAAAAAAAATTTCGAATTCGAGGGCTGTTCAAAAAGTTATCGGCCTGCCAATTAAGGCCTCACAAAAAAAGGTGTAGAGGTGGTGGCCATGATTCCGGGACTCCAGGTTATCGGAATTGAAAACGGTAAATGAGGTTATGATCAGAATTGATGTAATTCTGGCCCGTACCTCGATCATAAAAAAAAAATTTTTTTCTAAAATTTACAAACATTTAAAAAAAAAATTAGATTTTCGACGTTTTTTTTTTGTTGTTTAGTGAAAAAAAATAGTAAAAAATTTTTTATCTTCATGATTGAGGTACGGGCCAGAATTACATCAATTCTGCGTCGATGCAACATGGCTCATCAAAATCGGTTCAGTAGAACTGGCCCAATCATGGCTACCAGGTCAAAAAACGTGGTTTAGAGAAAAACGCGGTTAAAGTTTTCAGCAACGTTGAAAATACTCACATTGGCAAGAACATTGCTCTACAAAAACGGATATATCTGCTAAACTCTTTCGAATAATTGAAAATGGTTTAAAGGAGATGAAAGGGGAATGTTCAAGCTGTAATAATAAGCTGTAATAAAAAAATATTTTCAAAGGTAGAAGACCCCCTTAATGTATGATGCCATAAGGCATTTTATATCAGAGGTGCCCACACAACAGCGACTTATATCAGTTCTTCATAAGGTATTGTTTGAAGATCGTTTGGCTTTCCAAAAAAGCGTAATATTTTGTGTTTTAACATTAGTTAGGGAAACTAGTTTTTAAAGGAAAAAGGAAGTTACCGATACGTTTAGTTTTATTTCATAGCTGACGCCAATAGCTTCTGAAGATGACGACTGTGTTAAAGCTTATAACTTTTTTAATAAGAATTTCCTTGAACCAGAGGACCTAGCAGTTATTTCAAATCGTACTCCCAGGACACCATTTAACTTAGAATCTAAATGTTTGCCTATTTTTAAGCTGAATTTCAACTTTTTCAACAAAGCGTCAACAATTTGCTTGGATCTCAAAAGAGTCTTTCAATTGCTGCGCAAAAACAAGGTACTAAACCACCCTGAGCGACAGGACGAAGTTATTTTACCTCTCTTTTAAATGCAAATTGCATTAAAAACCATCAAGCCAGCATAATTAAATCAAATTGCCCATTTCTAGAATACTTCTTCAATTAAAGGGGGTAAATCTCAAAAACTCAAGTGCAAGAACTCACTTATGAGTCAGACATCAGACAGTCGTCGCTGTGCGGCAAACAACTTGACAACTTTTTAGACAGTTGGCTTGGTTTGGCAGACGCCCGGCCCTTCTTACGCCGCCACTCAAATTATGGCCCGCGACTTGTGCATACTTCATTTCATAAATTGCGCAGGCATTAAAAGCGCAGATAGATTCATTACTTCGTCCTACGTACTTTTGCTACCGAGCAACTCAAAGCAATTGATGCGCAACATAAATCTTCAAGCATGTGAAGGGCCTGCAAGTCAAAGTCAACCTGTGGGGTGGCATATCAGTGCCAGCTATTTATCATTTAGGTCTCTCTTCGCAGTCATTCAGTCATTCCATCAGTGTTCATTTTTTTTTTTCTGTGTAGTGTGAGTTATTGCAATTTTGCTACAATTTTTCTTCTGAATGCCGTTGGCCACTTGAGCTTAACTTTTATATCAACTTTGGTTTTGGCGAAAGGATTGAAAGCAGCAGAAGACGGCAGGTGGTCCTTGCACACGGGTGTTTTGTGATTTTAATGCCGATTGACAGAGGGCAGGGGATGAGGGACGGACGAACGGACGGAGTGTCAGTGTCAGGCAGTGTTATCCTCCGTCTGTCCGAACTGTCTGTTCGTCTGTCTGGCCAGGAGTCGTCTCGTAATGGACTTGGCACTTTGCAACTTGGCCATTGAAAATGTGTGTGTAAGAAGTTTAAATCGCATTCACAGGCTGCTGATGCTCACAGTTGAATAAATACCAGGACGAACCCGGATGACGCTGCCAACGTCGTCATTGCAATTGCAAATAAATAAGAAAGCGCTGGGCCCGGATTCGCAGGAGGACAAAGTTGCCCAGCTGCAGCAGCAGCGGCAGCAGTAGTAGGAGTTTTAAGTTGCTTGTAATAAAATTGCTGCAAGGACTTGAGAAAAGTGCAAAAATGAAGTGCACAGATGCTTATCAACTCTGACTGCTTCTTCATGTCTCACCTTACCTTCTTACCAGCTTACCACCTCCTCTCTCAAGCGGAAGATACTTTTGCTATGATTTAACCGACGCCTCCACAAGAGTGTGTCAAAAAAAAAAAAGGAAAAAGAAGAGAAATAGCTGTAGTCCAAGGCAGAAGGTGCACTGAGAGAAACAAACTGTGACTTAGTTTTAACATATTCTTGGGTCGTCTGATAAATCATTGGCCTAAGTAAGAAAACGCTACTTTATTTATCAAATTATAATTTAGGTTGGTTAGTGTAATCCATCAGCTGGTTTCTGGTGAAGTTTCTTAAAGTAAACTCAGACTGGCACCCAATAAAATCATCACAGGGCAGCTCCACCTACAATAATTGGTGCGTTTGAGCCATGCATTTGGCATGAAACAACTACAGTATGAAGAAAGGCTCGTAAAAATGATTGACAATGCTTGGCCACATTTTAGGATCCTTTAAAACCAACCAAACAATTTTCAAATGGGATTTCTTATTACACCCGCCATATTTTCAAGGAGCATCCTTCAGATTATTACTGCTTTCTGGATGACCAGCACTTCCTTTCATTGGTGGATCGCCTCTAAACATGAGCAGTTTTATCATTGCGGGTTCTTATATTGCCTGAAAGATAGAAATAAGATGTGACTATCGATTCCAACAATATTTTCGGCCTTTCTATGTTACGTATCTATGGTCATATAAATACAGACAAAATTTTTTAAATCTTGGGGCTTTCACAGTTTATTTGTATCCAACATAAGATAAAATATCGTTCAATGATAATTTCATTTAAATGGCTGTGGTTTGTTATATTGTCTACGTATTGTATTTTGTTGTCAAAAAATAAAATCAATATACGGACTTAACGCCCATGGGCTTCATGTCCGGACATAAGGCCCAGTAATGTTCTGACCTTTTTGAGATCACGTATCGAAAATAAGGGAGAGAGCTTAGCTACACCGAGAGACCGCTATACAGAACAAACAGAATATCCAGAAGAGTAAGTTTAAAGGGGTGGGTATCCACTCTCAATCCAACGAAATGTGTGACCTATTCCGAATCTTCCACAATTAAGACTTCAGCCTTCAGCCAACAACAAATTGTAGTTCCCAGATGAATTTTTAATATCAAACATTCTTGAAGCGATCCCGTTTAGGATTTAATGAATTTCCAATATTGGGCTTAAGTCAATATTTATCAGATTACCGCGAGATAAGCGTAATGTTTTCATTATTAATAAAAGTAAGATCACATCAATCTTTTTTAGCTCTGCTTAAGAATATCCGTGATTAACCTGTTTTCTACCGTAATAATCAATTCGGATTGATTTAAAATTTTTTTTGGGGTGCTCCTTTACAAATGGAGGACCAATTTTGCCAATTTTTCGATCCACAGCGGATTTTCTAAAATCTACGTCTATAAGAATATTCGAGACTTATACGGGAACAAATGCAAATCTTCGTACAAAATGCGCCGCAAAGTGGTTCACTGATGCAAAAATGTTTAGCGCTGTGACGATAGCTTTCTTCTTTGCTGCTTTTCAATCGCCTTCCTTGAAAGAAAAATGGAAAATAAAATCAGTGTCCTTTTTTTCTTTTGAGAGCTGATGACATGGCCCTAACCGCGAAAAAAAACCTTATTCCAAAATAAAGGGTAATTTTTTAAGAGTTAAATTTTTCAGGTTGTAAGAACTGGTTGGTAATGGCGTCCAAACGTCATCTGTCAAAGTGAAAAGTTTTCAGAATACTCTGCCATATTTTATTTGGAAAGACTTACAAACAAGCAACGATTGCAAATTGTTGAAATTTATTATCAAAATTCGTGCTCTGTGAAAAGTCAAATTTCAATTCATCGCCGTTCTCAGCAATGGGGCATGTGTTACTCAACCACATGGAAAATTTTACGTTGTCGATTTGGGTTTGAAAGCCTAAAAAAATTAAACCTCTGCAATAATTGAAACAGAATGACCTACCGCAACGTCTAATTTTTGGTGAATGAGCTCTAGAAAATCAGCTGTTTTATCGAAAAAATTGTGTTCGGCAAAATTGGACCTTCCGAATGGACCATTTGTAACGGAGCCGCGGACAACATTTACATGAAGTTATTTTTAAAACGTAAATGACAAAGGCCAATTTATCGATTCCAATAAAAAATTTAAATATATGATGCAAATTGAGTGTTTTATTCGATTTAAAAAAAAAACTACGCTTAAAAAATCACCCTAATATTCTGTCGACTTTGTTGCTTAATAGTTGGCTGTGTTCGAGTTTACTATTTTGGCATTACTTGCGACATTTTCAGAAAAAGTTACAACTGTTTCTAGTTCACTTATTTCAGAAAGAATTTTATAACGGTAGTTAATTTCTTATCTATTGTTTGTTCCAAAAAAAAAAATAGGACAAAATAATCCGAATGGAAAAAAAACATATGAGGGCTATTAGCGATTCTAGATTAAGGCCTGGAACACACACGGGAGCTCGCTCTTGATAAATATTGTCTGTGGATAAAAATTCTTAATAAAAGTTATTTAAAGCATAAGATTGTGTTTTAAATTTAAATAATTAAGTATTGCGTCTTCGAATATTAATTTGCAGTCTATTACCTTATTTATGCACGCCTTAGATGGAAATATAAATGTTCTAAATTAAAAGTTTGTTCTGATAGTCTAGTTAACCCATTTTTCGACGCTGTTAGACAAGTCGAACAGCAAAATTAAATTTGTTTTCGACAGACATTTAACATTGTAGGGAATGGTTGAAAAAAGGCAGAAAGAAAAGTACTACGGGGAGCCAAGATCACAACTGCGAAAGTGACTGTTTTACTAGTCGAAACTATAATAGGTAAAATTATTTTATTTCCATTTTTTATTTTTGTTTACTGAGTCCTAATTACCCAAGAAAATTAACTTTCACCTCTAAAAAAAAAATTTCTAACACGGCGTAAAAAATGGGTTATTAAAAAAATTGTTTAAATTACCCAGGCAAACAGATAGAAGTAAATGGATGCCATTATATATTTTTAAAAATATTAACAACACAATTTGCCCTCGAACTCTCAGAAATAAATTTGTTTTCATTAACGATTTCTTATCTTGTAGATAGCTCCTTTGTGTCAAATAAACTCACAATTTACTCTGTTATTTGTTATTGCTTAACAAAATCATGGTATGGTCCCAACAAAGCACTAATATGGAATTTCTAAGCTGGATACCGATCGAATTAAGATCTGCCCTTGACACCTGATAAACCAAACCAAACTTTAATTCACAACTTTTCTTTTCCTGGCACCACCCAAAAAAACATCCTTTTGAAAATGAAATGCTAAGTATTCAGTTGCTAAGGCGGATCACCCGGATAAGGCTTGTAGTTGGGGGGCGTGGCAAAGCTCATTACTTGTTGTCATGTTGCGATTATGTAGCGAGTTTACCTTCTTACGTAAATGTAATCCATTGCCATGTGAGTGCGGGAGTGTCATTATGAAGTGTCGTCTGTGCGTCTGTCTTTAAGCGTGTCCTGCATGAAATCTCTGACTACCACCATGTGATGTATGACTGTCATTTTACACATCTGCGATTGTGTGTGTGTGTGCGATAAGCTTGAGCTAACTAACTGCTTGGTTAGAGATTTGTCGCCGTTGATGCTCCAGCTGCAGGTTGACGGAGTCTGTTCCCCCACCATAATATAGTCGACAAGCTGCCGCTAATGTAACTGCTTAACCAGCTTGTGCTTTCAGGTAAGTACATACATGCATACGCAAGTATTTTCAGTACTTTGTACACCAATCGCTATGCAAGCGAACATTTCTCTAGTTCTAAGTCAATAAGTATGCAACAGATGACAGAATATTCGATTGGCATTTGCTACTTGGCATTTGTGTCGGTAAATTGGAATAATTATGTCACACAAATTGACTTCACGACTAGAGAGGGGGCGGGGCGGGGAAAATTGTAATAATAATACCCTTGGCAAATTGGGTTGCCAATTTAAAGTGGTATTAAAGTCTTAACAATTATAACGTTTATGTTTCTGTCAGACAGAGGGAACAAAATGTTGGAGCTTGCAACATAATCGAAATTTATTCGAAGTAACGGTAAGTTTCATACAAAATTTGTGGAAAGAAGAAGCAGAAATAATGATTCCTTCAACCTTTCCATTGTGCCCATACGGTTCTGACAAGTAATGTTGCGCTTAACAGCACACTTATGAAACCTATGTTAATAGCTTGTGGATATCCTTTTATCACAAGCAGCTGAGAAACATTAATGCAATCAATGTTACTTCGCCCTTCTTCTGCCTTGAAACCATCAGCAAACAGCTGAAATTTAATTGAAGACGAGAAGGTAAATCTCATTTCGATTGCGTGGAAGATTTTGCCTACTTAAGGACCGATTTCTTATCTCATCTCCTATGTCACATAAACTTACTTATAACAGAGTAAAATGATTGTTTATCTGATACATAGCGGCTATGTAGAAGATGAAAATTGGGCCCTTAATCATTCTTTATAAATCATTGCAAAGTTTAATTATGCAAAATGAATAGTCGAAATTGCATTTGCTTGGTGTGTAGCATATCAAAACAGTTTTGATAGAAATTTTTTCAAAGTTGACGAGAAGTTGCCGAGTAGTGTGACCAAGGCGCTGGTAATTGAAAAATACCACAAAATTCTAGATTTCGTTTAATTTTTTAATAAATCTGGCCACACTAGATTTATTTTCACCTTTAGGGTAAAGTCCTTAAAGAGCAAAAAAAATGTACCGATAATTCTCACTTTGTTTATCGATAGATAGCTTAAACATTAAGCTTTTAAACGCTTTCTAGCCTGGTCCGGACCGCTTAAAATTGAGACTAAAGTCATATATTCAAAAATTCCTGACCACCCAATATTAAATGAGTTTGTTCTGACTGATTCACGGATTGCCAATCTTGGCAGAGAGTAAGAGCAACCTACGTATTGCTATATATATTTCTGGCCTAATAATGAAAACGCGAATATTAATGATCAAAAATGGTTTTATTATTTTTGAAAGTATTCTCCAGCAAGATTTAACACTTTTGCATGCGTTCAAACCAATTGTTGAAGCAGTTTTTCCACTCCGATTGAGACACCTCCAAAACATGGTTTTTGAACTCTTCAACAGCATCTTCTGGCGACGAAAATCGTTGACCTCGAAT
Source organism: Lordiphosa mommai (assembly GCA_018904225.1). Classification (NCBI taxonomy): domain Eukaryota; kingdom Metazoa; phylum Arthropoda; class Insecta; order Diptera; family Drosophilidae; genus Lordiphosa; species Lordiphosa mommai. The sequence goes on from JAEIFT010000785.1 coordinate 79,026, forward strand.
TTTTCCCTTGATGTGCGGGAATAAAAAGAAGTCATTGGGTGCCAAGCCAGGGCTGTACGGCGGATGACCCAATAATTCGACGTTTTGGGCGATCAAAAAGGCGCTGGTGTGAGCTGATGTGAGAGAGCTCGCATTCGTTTTTCGAATTTCTCCAAAGACTTCAGGCAAACAAATTATGGTGTACCACTCAGAATTGACCGTCCAACGTTGCTCAAGCGGAACAGTCGCCACATGACCAGTTTTACCGAAGAAACAGGCGACCAAGTGCTTCGAAGTGCTTCTTCCACGAACGACTTTCGTTGGATTTGGCTCAACTTGACACGGTCGATTGCTGTTTTCTTTCGGACTCATAAGCATAGATCCATGATTCGTCATCTGTGACGATCTTATAAACGTCTTTTGAAACACCGCGATTATATTTTTTCAAAATTTCTTTGCACCAATCCACACGAGTCTTTTTCTGAGCGATTGTCAAATTGTGCGGGTTCCAACGAGAACAAACCTTTTTTGTTCATGCAATATCGAATGTAGGCTGGTGGAAGAAATGCCCAAGGATGCCTCTATCTCACGGTATGTTACATGACGATCTTGCATTCTCAGTTCACGCACGATATCAATGTTTTCTGGCACAACGACTGTTTTTTGGACGACCTTCACGCTCGAAGACGAAGAGCGAGCTTCGCCCGCCATTGAATTCATTAAACCATTTTCCCTATAGGTGGTGCTTCTCGCCTACGTTTGTTCTTTCACTCTTGTCGTGATAATCCACGTCGAAAGTTGTGAAAAATGATTGCACGAAAATGTTCACGAGTTAATTCCATTTTTCTGCCGAGGTAAGTTTTTGATTAATCGTTAATCGATATCAAACGTGGTCACACATGAAAGAGTTGTATGGAGCTTTTATCGATAAACAACCGATTGACGGTCAGTCGCTTCTGTATCGAGGCATTACTGTGTTGTACGGTGTCCGACGTAGTCAGGATCGCGTTGGGCTTACTAAGTTGTTTTAATCAAAACAAAATATTTTCCTATCAACCTTGCCCAAATATTTAGTATTCAACTAGTCCATCACTATTCACCATTTGCTTCATATGCAGCTCTAATGTTTTTGTGCTTCCTGGAAAAAAAAAAAAAAAACATAGCAACTTTGCCAAAGCAAAAATGTTGCTAAATGGTTTATGCACAACATGGCAGAGGGGAGGGGAAAAAAACAAAGTAAAACGACGCTAGAGCAGAAAAATAAATGTTACATGTAATGATTGCAAAAGTTATAAAACGTAAATTAAGTTGAACGAATGAAGAGTTACCGACCAGAGTCAGAGGCAGGCAGCGAGCGAGCGAGCTTGTAAATACAAAACGCGCATAATGAAATGAAAATGGGAAAAATTCCCATGTGCAGTGAACAAGTTTTACGCCCCCTTCC